>VNJO01009139.1:0-10391 GCA_008042535.1 Drosophila tani | reverse complement strand
TTAAAAGTCGCCGCTCGAATTAGTTACCGATAAATATACACACATATACATATATACACCTGTGTTAAACAGTAGATTTGAGACTTTTTCAAAACTTAAATCAAATTAATTTAGATTAAATTTCCAAAATACTTTTTATATTTTTGTAAAGGTAATTGGAACAATATACAAATCTTCATTTTTTATTTAAATAATATTTGAATGAAAATAGTTTAATAATTTTGATTGTACCAATATTTGTTAATATTGTTGTAAACACAGGTGTATGTAAGTAATATATGTATTTTCACTGCTGCCACTGATTTGAATTTGTAAACAAATATGAAATGTATGCTGAAACATTAAGAAATATATTATAACATATAACATTCTTATTTTTACCATTAACCCAATAGTGAATATGCCCATATTGTTAGGATACGTATTATGAAAAGTAGCAAAAGACCAAATATTCTTGCTGGGCCGAAATAAAATGATCGCACACATGCACCCGTGTACGTGAATGCATGAGCACGCATACATATAAAGAAGAATTCAAGCGCAGGTGCACCCTTCTTCAAGTTTCGCGACTCTGCGACGAGCGAGCTCTCACAATCAGTGTGCGTCATAAGAATGAGAGAGCGAAGAGAGAGAGAGAGAGCCGCGAGAGAGCGACGGGGCCTGTTGCTAACAGGCCGGGGGCCTGTCGCTATACAATTTTTGTGTCCATTTTCGTTGTATGAAATGAGAGGTCTATATGTTGTATGGTTAGTGGTTTTATCCATTTAGAAATGAAAATATGTAATTTCTTTTCAGTCGGTTTGCTTGTTTTTGACAGTCGACAGCTTTACGCTTAAGCGGATTCGCAGACTAAACAGAGTCGTAACCACTTTTTGTATCTGTCACTTTAAGGGACATTCTAAATAGGGTATAAGCAATATATGTGTCAGAAAGGGACAGAAAAGGTCGCATCAACTAAAATTATACTAACTTTTATTCAGTATTTTTACATATATAGGTGATTTTTGTGCTTGGCGTCATTTATTTTAAATAACCGACAACTCCTATGTGCAGTGTTCAGTCCAAGTCACCGAAATTGTAAACACTGCTGTACAAGCATACTGTATTATATACAAGACACAATTTATTTAAGCCATTTCATAAAGATTGGTTAAAATACCACTAGCTGTATTTAAATTATACAGCATTTTATATATGTAGTTAAATTTCGACTGGTTAGACAGAGCACTGTACGCCTACTGGATTCGCATCAACTCAGGCTCCTTGTAAACAGGATCAGCAGGAAAAAAGTTGATGCGATTTTAAGCGGCTGTGTAAAATGGCTATTATCGTCGCTGCCACTCCTATCGGCTGCTTCGCAGTCCCGCTACAGAGCTAGCAAGATGTATCGGCTGGCAGGCTTAACTTGCGTCCTTCCTTATCGTCACTGCCACCCTTTTGGCCCACACTGCACCTCGGCAAAGGATCATCGTCATCACGGTGGATCGCCCGGCCTGAGCCTAGCCACGCGTGCAACTCCAAAAGCTCGACGTGGCCCTGCACTGTCGCTTCGCACGCCTGGTCCTTCTCCCAGGACCTTAACGGTGTAACAGTTGCTCTCTGGCTCCTGATCCTTGATCCTGAGTCTTTGATCCCGGATGCTTGCTGGTGATCATTGATCCTTGATATCGAGGTGATCCTTGCGTGTCTTATTGACCCCTTGATCCTCGCACTCCTTGCTGACTTTCTTGAATCCTTAACTGTCGCGCTCGCCTTGCCTCTTGCACTTGGACTGATCCCGCAGCCAGCGTTCTGCCCCCTTTTATAGGCAGTCCTAGTCCGTTGTATTCGCGGCGTCTCCTCTTTGGCGGCCACCTGCGTTGCATCTCGTTGCCTGGTGCTAGTCAGCTTCAATAGGATCCGTTTCCCCCTTTCCCCTTGCCCCGCTTGTCTACTTGTTTATTTACTTCACTTCTGTTGCTATTTGTGGAGAGTTCATCAACCCCTCACATTTCCCCCTTTCTTCGGGAACTGAAAAAGCGGTCGGCTTTTACTTTTTAAACTTCCCGCCTTATCCGTATTACTTCTCGCGATAGACTCGCGCTCCGTTTATGGGATAGTTTGTTATCGATCTGACATCTGTCAGCTTTTTCTCATCACCATTTTTTCCACCATGGTGACCCCGCGCTTGTTTCCCCGGCTGCCGAGAAACGTCTTTTTAATTTTTTTTTTTCTTCTGTGTATAGTGTGTTTTTATTGGTTATACTTCTCCTAAGTCCACCCACACCCTGTCGCCGGCTACCCTCACGCGCTACCTTTGGCCTCCGCCGATGACCAGCTTGGGCCACCTCTCCTTCCGGCTTCGTCGTTGCCACGCTCTCCACCATTCGTCCACGGGCACCTCCGCCCAAGGCCTTGGCTCCGCCAGCGACTGCTGTTAAGGCATCGCTAGCTTCTCCGCCCGCTGGCTCGGTCTGACCCACCGCTGCCGTCTCCTCGTCAGAGGACAACTTCAACGACACCATGTCTCGTCATCCGCGGCCGAGACTCCCTCCTAGTCGGAGAGCTTGACGGCCGTTATTTCGTTGTAGCAGGCGCTTGCGACACCAGCGTGGACGCCAGAAGCTGGAGGGCAGATTTAGAGCCCCTCCTCCATTTCGCCGCCGGCTGTAGCTGCTGCCGCTCTCCATCCTTCGCCGCCTTGACCAGCTCTCCGCCATGACTCATCGCCTTTGTTCATGCTACCGCATCGTCGCTGCCTGTTCGGTGCGGAATGTGTCTGTACGGCTTGCCAGCTTCCACGATGTAGTCTATGTACTTTTGCTGGATCTGGGCTAACTTCTTTCGCATTTCTCGTGTCCATTTGCATTCGGCTTCCTCTTCTCGCAATAGGAAACAAAGCCGAATGGCGGATTTTTCTAGCGTGAAAGAACACATTTACTTAAATTAAAAATAAAGATGATCCAATTATGTGGGATCCTTACCAAAAAAAAATATATATACCATATATATTAAACCAAAGTTATTTCTTAAAATATGTGATTTCACAGGAAAATAAGCAAATAAACAAATTACTTAAATTATGATTTCCAAAGCTGCGCGGCCCGATCCCGATGCCGCCGACGAGGACGAGCTGCTCCTGGCCCAGCTACTGCTTCTACTGCCCAAAAGTTTTGGCGAATTGTAAAATTTTTTTTTTAACATTTAGCGCCAAAAAAATCTGAAAGCAAAACAGAAGTCAATGAAATTCCTTGAAACGAGCTGATGTGCCTGGATTTAGCTCAGCGAATGTGCAGGTTCGTTCCACCAAATTCATATAAGTGACTGCCCGATCAATGAGAGTACTTTTTATTAATATGCTGCTCCGTCTCGACCGCGCCCGCTTTTGCGGCTGCGCTCCTTCCTCGCTGTTCGGCAGTCTCGCTGGCAAAAGCTAGCAGGATGCATTGCCCGGCAGGTCGAACTTCCGTCTCTCCTTATCGCTATAGACGAAAACATATTTTGTTGCAGCCTTTTTTTGTCTATATTAGAATGGAAAAACATCAAAGACCCACGGAATTCGAATTACTCAAATGACTTAAATATTTTCAGACACACAACCGTGGTTTTTGCACCCAATTGAGTCGTTCGTTTACTGTTTTGTTGCAGAAGTCATCGCATCTGTAAAGCAAATTATTCCTTTTGCCAAACGGACAGGTTGATACCTTTTCAGCGCTGGCAGAGATACATGTAGGTCCTATTTGCTCATTTTTTGACTGTTGGCCTCTGTTTCCTGTCTTCAGCACACGAACTCGTTGATCCAGGAAGCTGACCATTGTGTCCAGACTTTGTAGCTTTCGAGTCCCATCAACGACTGCTTGTATAGGGCTCTAATTGCAAACTCTAATTTTTGCTTGATGATGGCAATCATAATTGTATCCCAGCTAGATACATCGATGCCAAGTTCCTTTAAGGATGCCAGGGACTCAATTGTTGTAATGTATAATTCTTTTGATGACTTTGGATCGTCACTATTAGTGCGTTGTTGCAGGAGACGACTGAATATCATGTCTGCTACATGTCGGGGATTTTTTTAGCGTCAACCATTTTTTCCATGCGTTCAAGTAATTGTCTTGTTTAAGATCGATATGCCTTATCAACCTTTCCGTCGCTCCGGTTACGGTGCTTTTGAGATACCACATTTTCCGTACGGTGGGCATGTTAGTACATGGACCATGCATTTAAATAAATCAAAAAATGGAGCCCATTTGAGCAGATCTCCATCGAATTTTGGAATGCTGACTCTGGACAAGTGCACATCTTCGTTGCTTGAATATTGCTTATTGCCCCTAATTTGAATTTCCTTTTCCAGTCTTAGGAAGGACTGTATTTCATATCCTCCCTTAATTGGGTCATCGTATTCTTCGTGAACGGAAAAATTAATTTCTTGCGACTTTATCAAATCACTTGTAATGGTCTTTCCTGTCTTTGAAAACTCTTTCAGAGCGCGTTTGATAGACTCGGATATCGCCTTTTGTCGCCAACATGCCGATCTGAGTTTGTCAGATGCTAGCATGGGCTGATGTATACCTCCCGCTCCTGGATTTGTATCAGCGTGGCTTATTGATTGTTCCATATTGTCGAACATGTTTGCTCTGTATTTATCGTATGTGTCAGGGCAGTCATCGTAGAACTTTGTATACTCAGTGGTTCTATATTTTTCAGGAATATTGAGATGGTTCGTCGCAAACCGATTCCACGTGTCATCGATGGCGGCCAGTTTGGTTTGATAATACGTGGATTTTTGTTTCCTCTCCACAGAATCCTTTATGTAGTTTCGGATATACTTCGAGATCTCTTAACTGATCTGCTCTTGCAAGTCTAACGCCTCTGCGACTGCTTGCTGTTCCATTGTATTAGCCATTATATTGTTACTTCACTTCTAACCCGTTGGGAGTGTTTTATTCACTACAAAGCTGGATACGCTCCTGATCGCAACCGTCGATGGTCGAAGAAGTTGAACAATGACTTGAAAGATTTCTTCAAAGTGTCACCTTGTTAACAAATCTGAGAAGTGTGTCCAGGATGGTTTCCTGTAGGGATGACTGAATGTGATCAATGGCTAGAAATCTGAGTTCTGAGCCAAAAGGATATTAAAATCCTTCAAAGTTTCGCCTGATTGACAACTTTGAGATTGTGCCCGAAGGATGATTGAAATCCTTCAAAAGTCGGATGTTTCCTGTGATTAGGAACGGCTGAGTTCTAAGCCGAAGGATAATTAAAATCCTTCAAAGATCTTGCATATTTCCGTTGGCGTCACCAAATGTTAATTTGGACATAGGTGCCTGGCATACAGTACATAAACTGTCTGCCTTGTGTCGCCGCTACTAGAACATGAACTAGTTGAACTATAGATGGTGCACATGAGGGTCTGAGGACTCTGCGACAGCCTCTGTTGAATGCAACCAAATGAGTAAAGCTCGCATTGTGGTCAAAACAATTACTGATTTTATTGAGGAAACTTAACGGTATTTATAGCTAAACAAAGTATAACGAAATTGTGTGTAAAGAGAAATGTGGGTTATTGTGTATTATGATCTATGCAGAAATGGGAACGTTGCCCAGTTCGACTTCTTCATGTCAGCAGAATATGCATTTGCGCTTAACCTGATAATTGCTACCTTTTGTTATCGCATATGCATATTGCTGAGACTGAACAAGGTATAAAAGTCATATCATCAAAAGGTGGCAGCACTCTTGGACCGATAAATAAACAATTTCTGCCTTTATATGGATTTAAAAAAAAAAAAAAAAAAAGACACTTAAACATTCCGTTTACTTCTTGAAACATCCAAGTCAGCTGTTTGACCAATAAAACAATGAGCAATTAATACCCTAATAAAAAAAAGGAGCTACTTAACAAAAATGATTAAAAAAGTGTTGCCTGCAAAAAGTTCGTTTTTGTCTCCAGACTCAACCCAGACGCTTCTGAAAACGACGTTAAACCCATTTGAGCAGCAAACTGAATGTTTCTGGCACCGAATTTTCTGTTTTCTGGTATCTTCGTTTAAGATTGGACTTTCTGATGTTCTCCTTGATAAGGTCCTTGATATTTTAGTATCATGCTATTGTTCACGAGTGTGTAAAAAGACGAATTCCTCAGGGAATGGGTCAAGGCCCACGTTGGGCGCGTAAAAACATAACCGCCCGTACGTTAATTTGTTTTACGGGATCATTCCATGTTGATTAGCATCGACGACCGATCCTTTTACGTACGCCGGTTAGGGCGACGTGATTCAAACGGGTAACACGGAAGAAAATCAATAGTAGCCAATGCGCTAGTGCCCTAGTGAATCGACACTTGCAATATTGCACAAAAATTTGGCTCTATCAAAAGACGCCGCTTAAACTCGCAAAAGTAGGCCAGAACTATCAAACCTTAGATCAAAGATGACCCAAAAGGAACTCTAGCCAATAGGCGAAAATAGGGGAATGGATAGAACTAGCTGAACAAGATACAAAAAATGATTTTTTGAAGTGCTTCGAAGATTGGAAAAACCGTTGGCACAAGTGTATAATATCTCATGGGGATTACTTTGAAGGGGACAAAATAGATATTCATGAATAAATAAATAATTTTTGAAAAAACACAAAATTCGCGATACTTTTTGAACACTCCTCGTATTTAGTTTATGGAGTCAAATATGCCTTTTACTGCTTAATAACAGGTTCAAAACACTTATACCTAACGGATATATACAATAAACATTTTCTAATTTATTCTAAACTAATTATTCTTTTTATTATAGCAAAGCTTCACTTCAAACTGGCCACGACTGCTGTGGCTAGCAATCGACCAAAAAGGTATTCATTTGCTGGAGCATCGTTCAAGGAATATTTTGTGTACTCACGACTATGAATCCATTATATCATTTTCGCCCAATTTGAATTCCTTAATGATATTTACTGGAACGGAAAAAAAGCAATCGAAAGTGATTTTAAGTACTTCTCAGGTAAGAGCAATTGATCTTGCATTTTCTAGATGTGCTATATTTATTAGTTTAAGTAATGACAAGCCGGAAGAGGATTGTGTGTCAGTGTTAGCTGCTTACGTTAGTGTTAGATAAAGTTCGTACCGCTCTGTCCTGGAGGAAGCGGATTATGTAGCCAAATATTCAGCAGGTGTCTGAAAGGCGAAGAGCGAATTAAAATGGAGAAATGAAGAAAGAGCTTCTAACATGATCTATCCGCAACGGGCAGACCATTAAAATTTTTTTTTTTTTTATTTTTTATTTTTTTTTATAGAAGTACAGAAAAGCTGTAAATAGTTCCTGCTGTTGACTGACGGAGAGAAAGTTCTTGGGAGTCGATTGCTAGTAGACTATGCAGTTCACATCTATTCAATTCATTATTCTTATTCGCAGAACATAGATCAGATTCCATTTCATTGGCAAACTTATCTTGAACATACAAAATTGTGAATTTATGGCTTTTTATTGTAATTAATTATTCTGTTGATCGTAAGTCTAACAGAATTTATACTGTTTCTTAACACAAATTGACTTAGTTTCCGTTCTGATCAGTTATCCGTACTTCTCTGATGTTGACATGTAAATAAATCAGACTTCGAGTTGTAATGTTCATTTTATATCCAGGGAAACTAAATGGCAATTTCATAAAGCACATTATTTAGTCTATTTCCCATATGACCGGCTAATATTATTGCATTTAAATCTTATTAAATTTATTTGCAAACAAGAAATAAAGCTAACTTCCGAAAGCCGAAGGTTTTATATCCTTGCAGTATGCAATTGGATTATTAAATATCGATCCATTTTGGTAGAATTTAAATTTGAAGTATTTATGTCATCAAATTTACTTACACATTTAACATGAACACCGCCGATCGCTGGTATGGCAACATATACTATGATATAGTTGTTCGATCTTTATGAAAAATTCAAAATTAACTTAAATATAGCCATACATTTAAAATTTCATCCAAATCGGAACACTATATCTTAGAGCTGCCTTAGGAACGCTCAGGCCAAATTAGCCGATTTGCGTTGTTTTAATCATATCGGATTATCAGATTAAAACTTAGTAAATTGTCTTTTAATTTAAATTTAGCCATACATTTAAAACAAAACCTACGGTCCGTTCCGTCTGTACTTCGAACCCTTGATCGGCTGCAGCGCAGCCGCCCAAGTGCCTTGTTAGCACTCCGTATCCGGCCAGCAACGATCGTTTGTTGCACGAGTGTTACGGCCAAGTTGCGGGCACTTGCACTTTCAGTTTTGTTCCATTGACTTTGCGAGTGTTAACTTATATAACTCCTTATTTTTAAGTATATACACTTCGGCTTGCCGAAGTTAGCTTTCGTACTCCACAGGTATATTTATAACTTTCTTCCCAATATTAAATATTATTATTTTGCTATTACCAGGGACCGTAAATATGAGCTATTTAATAAAAATGGAAGTGCGGGAAAAATACACTTATGGGCATTTCCCACGGAAGGTTCACCGAGACCGAAAATTTAAACATTGACTATGAACTTTTGTATTTTACTTATAAATTTAAAAAGGTGCACCTTTGGATCGTCGCGGGCCGTGCAATACGATATGTTCATGTCATTCATCAAAAGTTATGTCATTTTCTTGAAGGAGGCATCTTCGACTCCAAAAAGTATATATATTCTTGATCAGCATCACCAGCCGTTTTAGCCATGTCCGTCTGTCCGTGTTGGTAAACAGATCTCAGAGACTATAAGAGCCAGAGTAACGACTGCCTCCAGCAGTCGGGAGCTTTCGTAACTTGCGCGGAGAATGTAAAAATGCTTTAGATTGAGGCAGAAACTGGCATTGGAAGATCAGGTGAACTCGGAACATTGGAAGAAGTTTTGCTTGAATACAAAAACTTATGATGCCGACCGCGGCAAGTTGAAGAGCTGTGGGCGCTTGTGCAATTACGGAGTGGATGGCCTCTTGCGATGCAATTTAAAAATACCTGTGTTCGTTGGATATACGACGAACTATTGAACATTAATCTGGGTTGTGCACCTCAGAAGACAAATCGCAACTTTTCGATATTGTAACTACCTTCGTACTGTAGGAATTTATTTTTCGTGGAGACAAGTTGGAGGTTGTCGGTTTAGGCGGAGGACTACATGACATAGAAGTTTGAATTGAATCAATAGCCTCTAGTTTTTGTGCGATGGATTGCACATGAAATAATCTCTTCAGTTGGGTGTTCACCAGCAAATGGTTATTTTCGGAACGCTCAGCTAGACGGAATGGAATTTTGAGGAGAAACAGGTTGGACTTGAGCTGATTTTAAGGATCTCTTCTTGATCTGTTCCATGAGTTGGGCGGCACACCATCGGTAAACAGAATAAGAATATTCGTACTTTGCCTGAAGAGTTGGAAAGGTGTCCGCCTTGCCCTCGAAACCAACTGAAGTCAGATTAAAGCAAGTGTAAGAGAGGCTGCAACTAAAGCCAACGTCTACATATCTTGAGTTAATATTTCAAACTGTATCTTTATTTCAAAGTCCGCATTTACGTAGCGGTCATGAGATTCTTAAAACTAGTCTTATCGCTAGACCAACGCAGTGGCTAATTAACCCTAACATGGGAAAAATTCTTTAGTGCGATGGAAAAGACACAGCTATCCCGCATTTATCTTTGAAGATATTTTGTGACCCATCCGGCTATCCGGCTTGTGTGGTGAATCAATGTCTGTAGGGGGGCAATCCTTCCACTAAAAAAGAGATCCTGAATTTGCACAGAAATCCCTCGGCGCGAAGCGAAGAAATAACCCGTCGAGGTTAGACGAAAAGAAGAAGATCGGGGGCGTCAAGGTAGACTTCAGTGTGTGTGCGCGTCAGCTTTATTTCGCTGCATACATTAGACTAAAAACTAAGCTTAAGCATTAGACCGCGCTCCCGCCCGCTTTACTCCGCTAAAGCGAGAGCAGGAGTTCGGCAGCGGCCGACCGTGGAGTTCGGATCCGAAAGTAAGGCCCGCGCTCCGGAGCATGGCAGAGGCGCGAGAGCGAGCGCGGGAGCGTAAGAGGGGCGAGAGCGAAAAGCTCGGAAAGCTCAGTGAGCAGCGGCGTTACAGTAGCCGCTGACCTAAACATTTTTTTTTTTTTTTTTTTTTTTTTTTTAATTTTTATTAAATTTATTCGTGTAATTACCAGCGTATCCATATACCCAGGCGGCCCCCGTCTACACCACACCCATAGCCACCCAAAACGTGAACGCCGGCCAGTCGGTTTTTCGGCTGGCCAGCCTCCCCTGTACTGGAGTGGGGACGGGGGACAGTACGCGTATCCATACGGATACGGGTACGGCTACTACGTCGCTGCAGACCCTACCGTCCAGTATTACTGGCCCCAGCAACCTGTCGCATACGCTCAGTTCGGCGGTGG
>VNJO01009137.1:0-15065 GCA_008042535.1 Drosophila tani | reverse complement strand
TCTTTTTGCTCAGTTTTTTCAAACTACTTATTCTCCGTCATCCGATTCAAACCAGACCTATTCTTATAACATGCCCAAATCAAACCTAATCTTCAGTCCCAGCTTAACCGAAAGCTCCCTTCTTGTCGATCTTCAACGTGTCAAGCCAGTTTACTCGCCAGGTCCCGATGGAATACCAGGCTGTGTGCTTAGGTATTGTGCCAAGGCCCTGTGCAGTTCCATTCTAAAATTGTTTACCTTATCCTTAGATACATCCCAATTTCCCCTTATTTGGAAGGAATCATTCGTCATTCCTCTCCACAAAAAAGGTAGCAAAGTGGATGCTAACAACTATAGAGGAATCTCTAAGTTGTCAGCCATCCCAAAACTTTTCGAAAACGTAATTACTCCCCATTTGCAGCACCTGTGTAGATCAGTAATTTCTCCATGCCAACATGGATTTGTTAAACGAAGATCAACGACAACTAACCTTCTGGAGCTCTCTTCTTTTATTATAAGGGGCTTTCCTCAACATTTACAGACAGATGTCATCTACACTGATTTCAGTAAGGCATTTGACTCAGTTAATCATTCCCTTCTTGTTAGGAAACTCGACTTAATGGGTTTTCCTGTCGATCTTCTTAGATGAATCTCAAGTTATCTGAATGGCAGGACGCAAAAGGTCCTCTTTAAAAACAACTTGTCGAATGTTCTCCGGGTGACCTCTGGTGTCCCGCAAGGGAGCCACCTGGGTCCCTTACTTTTTACATTATTTATTAACGACTTGCCCAAAGTTTTGACTAACTCCAGAGTACTCATGTACGCTGACGCGTTAAGCTTTGCGTGCAATATAAGGACGGCGCTAGCCAGTCAGTTTTACAAACAGATCTTAATAACTTTCAAAAATGGTGCACTGCAAACAAATTTAACTTAAATGGCTCCAAATGCAAGCTCATGTCATTCTCACGTGCCTCTCCCAAGCTTGCAACTTATACGCTGAACTGCTGCTCTCTGGAAAGGATCACTCTAGTTGACGATTTGGGTATCCGCCTAGATTCTAAACTGGTTTTTATAGATCATATTTCGTCCATTGGAAATAAAGCCAGGGGTGTGCTTGGATTTATTAAACGGTGGTCGAAAGAATTCGATGACCCCTACGTCACGAAGAATTTATACATTTCGTTAGTTCGTCCTATTTTAGAATATGGATCTTGCGTTTGGAGTCCCCAGTGGGACGACCACAGCAAACGCATTGAGTCAGTTCAAAAGAATTTATTACTTTTTGCACTTCGTGGCTTAAACTGGGATGCAAACCTTAGGTTGCCATCTTATTCTAGCAGACTTCTCCTAATTAACCTACCTTCCTTAGCAAACCGTAGGACGATGCTAGGCATTGTTTTTATGTATAACCTGATTCGTGGTGACGTGGAAAGCACCGATCTTTTGGGGCATTTGAATTTCCACGTACCATGTAGAAACACCAGATCCTACTTGCCTTTAGTTTTGCACCATTGTAGAACCTCGTATGAAATGGATGAACCCTTTAGAGTACTATGTGCAAATTATAATGATTTGTACAAAATAACCTCATCTGTAAATAGCCTTCCTAAACAAAAAACATTAATCTTAACCCACTTAGTACACATGCAAGATAGCAATCAAGCTGCGCGCCATTAGTCTATATCAGGGGTCGGCACGGCCCTATCCCGCGGGATAGGAAATGTTTCAGTCGGCGTCGCTGCCTCTCATGCACAGTATAAACGTTCGTGTGACGTCGGCACAGGTCTTCGGCTTCGCTCTAGTGCTGCCGCATTGTCAAGTTCTAGCTACATCTAGCCGCTTTTAGCGTGAAATATCTGTTTTTTTAGTTATAGCTAGTTATTATGCATATACAAACAAAGTTTTTTTTTTGTTTGTCATATCTTGTTACTTATGAAAGAGACGAAGTCTCTCTGTATCATTTTTCACATACACAAATGCAGTGTTGGCATGTTAATGTAATGGTGCGGACCCCTGGTCTATATGGTGGAGGGTAGTTTCTTCGCATTCTTTTTTCTATACTTTTCTTTCGCGCCTATTAACACCTAACCCTAACAAGCACGTGCTTGGTTTCGAAGGGCCACTTGAATGTACTAACCGTAGTGCATCAACGTCCATATATTACCCGTTCAGCCAACGCACGCCATCAGCAATCGACTTTGCCATACATGGAGGGATTCGCTCTGAGCTTATCTGCATCTCAGAAAGCTTGGAACTAAGTTTGGATCATATCACTTTGGTAATCGAACTAAAAACTGCTGCTCACAAGCTCTCCCGGAGGATGCGTATTCTTCCCCAAAGCGTGAGCATTCCACGGTTTCAGGCAGCAGTTAACCAGCTCGGTAACCTCAACATGGTCCTAAGCTCCCCTGAAGATATTGACGAAGCCACCAAGCTCTTTATTCGAAATATCCACATCGCTGCCGAGTCCTCAACCTATGGGCTAGGTTCTATAAACCCATCTGATCCACCTCATGCACTTTTAAAACCTGTGGTCCTGGATCTGGTGAGGTCAAGATCAGTCAAGGTCGTAGATTCATGCGGTCGAGAGACCCGACTGACAAAAGAGCATATCGTTGTGCTGAGGACGATTTCAAGAAGTTGGTGCACAAAACGAAAAACGAGTATTTCGCTGATCTGTTACGCTATGAAAATCCCAAAAAACCTTATGGGTTTACCCTCTGAAAAGCAGAAAAGTCAGTAAAACGTCAGCCGCCTCGCAGAATCCCTATAAAGCTTGCTGACAACACTTGGTGCAGGTCGGATTCAGAAATTTCCTTGGCTTTTCCTGACGAACTGGAAGGCCGATTTCAGCCATTCGACCTTGCAAAGCGTGAGGACGTGGAAGAAACACTGGCATTCCTCAATAATGCCGAAAGAACTTTGTCTTCAAATTCAAAAGCTGCACTCCAATAAAGCTCCAGGATTTGACAGCATAGATAGCAGAGTGGCCAAGGCACTGCCAAATAAGGGCATTCTTTTTTTTGTGCTCTTGTTCCACTTCATGTTACATATCCACCACTTCTGTACACAATGGAAGTGCGCTGTAATATCGATGATACCGGAGAACCTTGTTGCGTCTTACAGACCAATAAGCTTGCTGCCCACATTCTTTAAAATATTCGAGACAATATTTCTTAGTAGAATGATGGAAGTAAGAAGTGTTCAGGATGCTATTCCTGATCATCAGTTCGGCTTTCAAACCACCATGGAACACCAGAAAAAGCTCATCGAGCAACGCAGCATATTCTGGATGCCTTTGAGAAGGGACAGTACAGCTCTGCTATCTTCCTAGATGTGATAGAAGCTTTCGATCGAGTGTGGCATGATGGTTTGCTTTTTAAGCTAAATACCCTCTTGCCAACTGCGCAATATCTCCTTCTAAAGTCTTATCTGCTAGATCGAAAATTTATGGCCGAAGTGAGAAGAGCTAGGTCAACTATCAGACGCAGTCGAGCTGGAGTGCCACAATATTGTACTGGCAGTCCCTACGTTTTATAACCATTAAATTGGTTGCTTAACGCAAAATAAACATTTATATTATCTCTGGATCAGATTCCATCCCTATGGGAAAGGGTAGAACAAGAATTTGCTGGGATGTTCAAGGTTAGTCTTTCAAGAAGGCAGCAGCAACTGGTCGTCCATGCAAAACAAACATGACAACTGCTACTCAGTTTACGAGATACGAGTATGTGCTTTAAAATTGAGTCAGCAAATCTCTCGAATTTTTTCCTCTACAGCGCAGTCACGGTCCAGTCCTCCCTGTGACGCAGAGGTGTTTGACGGTGATTATTTGTATTGGCCAACTTTTCTCTGGCCAATCTCCACTCACCAATGATGGGTTCGAGTCCACATGGAACGTTTTGAACACAAACGCCTTCTCGTCAACAGCCAATAAAAATCGTTTTCAATCTGTAAATGATAGGAGTCGAGTCAGACATTGCTTTAAAGAAAATCCAAAGCACCATACAATGTTTGCTAGCGCTCGAACACTCTCAAGAACCCACTTCTAATTGGGACTGCCTGTTGGTCTTTTTTTGCTCATCCAAGTCCACTTGGAAAAAAAACAACTATTTTTTGAAGAAAGGTATAGCACATTGAAATTGGTTGAAGATGTCAGACCTCTTTATTCCAAGGACCACAAAAACGGTGCAGCACCCAAAATAACGAACTCCTTCGAAAGCCAGATTGCGCCAAAAGTGCGTAGCTGTGATTTCTGCTCCAAAGAGGCTCATCGAATTTATCCTCAGTTTCTCAGTCTCAACCAGACTAGGAAACGTACATTGTGTTTAAATTGGTCAAAATGCACTAGTCTTTTTAAAGCTGGCCAGAAATCTTCCTACAAGCAATCAATAGCAGCATTTTCAAAGAGTTGCCAAAAACTCATTTAGGTGACCATCTCTTTTTCCACCCTTTAAAAATTGACCTGTTAAATCTAACCTTTGTGGCTCGTTTCTGGGCCAAGAGCCGATTTTCGGGTTGATTTTGACCGGACCAATTTCTATTGGTCATATGAGCAGAGTTTCTTCTTTGACCTTAACGATATCCATCGACTCTGAGCCTCCCATTGAGACACCTCCTAAAAAGTTTCGTGAATAGGAGGATCTCCAAGGTCAGATTGTGAAGGAATCCGATAGTATTTGTAAGAAAAACTTAGTTTAAACGACTTCGAGATCCCCAAATGGGAAGTATGTAGTGTCTCTGCCCTTCAAGAAAACGTAGCGAATTAATCTAGGGCAATCAAGATCTTTCGCCATCGCTCACTTCCTACGAATTGAAAATTACCTAAAAATAGGTGCTCTTCTTAAAAATACTTATGACTCGGTTATCAGAGAATACCTAGATCTTAGCCATATGAAGCAGGTCTCCTCTAACACGGACAGTACCAATTTCTTTTTACCATACCACACGGTTTTTAAACCATACAGTTTCACTACAAATGTATGTAAAGTTTTTAATGTTTTGAGTCCATCATCAAATGGGAACAGCTTAAACGAAATGCTCTATCCATGTCCAGTACTTCAATCTGATGTCATACCTCAAATCCTCAAAATGCGTGTATTTCAATTCGTATTCAATGCCAGCGTGGCGACACTTTGAAGAAATCAGCCAATTCATTGTTCATTATCGTTTTCTCTTTTAAAGTTGGTCGTGGTTTTGTTTATCGCCTTGAATTTGTGTTAATTCTTTGCTATAAACGATCGGTGTTTTATTTAAAGCTGCTATCTTCTGTAAATTACACCAGTTTACAAAATAAAAAAAAAGAAATGCCCTTAGCCTGATTACCAAATTTGGTGACAACATAAAAGCTGTTGCACGCAGATCATGTTTGTTTTAAAATTTGGCCACGCCCCCTTCTGCCGCCGAAAATCATTAAAAAACATTTGTCTTTTTTAGAAGTTGCTCAACATGTTTCTAGCAAATTTGTCTTCATTTGTTCACATTTTGATTTTTACATGTTCATGTGCAATTTAATGTACCCCAGAATGCTTTGGGTACCGGGTATCTCACAGTCGGTCATCCTCGATTGTAGCCTTCTTACTTGTTGCATTCCTCTTTGTGCTTTATCCGTTACACCCAAGTTACAGCTTGAGGACTTAAGCTCTTTAACTCTCGCTCTCTAGCTCTCTCTCTATCTCTCTCTCTCTCTCTTTAATTGATTGCACAGGCCCGGTGACTGATATTATAAGAAGCATTGAAATGAGTTACTGCTGCGAAACTTGACACGATTTTAAAAGGGAAATTATGTCTTTTATGCCGCAAACCAAAAATGGTTTTAAAACTAATGAGGTGCTCTCGGCGCTGGACTCCCAGTTAAATGGCCTTAATCTATTAAACGAGTCCCCGAAGCGCACTTAGGCGGCTCTCTTTAACACAATATGGTCTGCTGACTTCTGGCGTTAGTATGTTGTTGTTAAGGAGTACGAAGCTAAGAAAAAGAAAAGACGGCCAGTGGGAGTTAGTCTATTCAGACTGGACAAAACCATTGTCCCAGCTACTAATTTTCTTCTTCTTTCCTATCGGAATGCAAGAGGCTTACGTAGTAAGCTTCCTAATTTGTATTCAGATAGCACAGGTCGACAAAAATCGAACTTTTTTCGACCCGTCGAATAAAAGCTTTTGATTCTGATAGATCTTAACCGGTACATTACTAGTCCGAAACTGAAAAGCTTACATTAACAATTTTGAGAAAATCGCGGTCAAAGTATTATGCACTGCTTGAATCGGCACTTTTCAAGGCTTTATAATTCCCAAACCTTATGTAGCCTAAAATACACTTTGATCCGTCTACTTAAATATTGAAAAGAACCATCAATGAGGGACCTCAGGATCATTAGATATAATGCATTTTAGAAATTTTATTTTGTCAAAATTTTTTTTGCTATGTTGAAACTGAAACTTAACAAATCTGGTGAGAGTCTTGGCTTTGTGATGGAAACTTTTCAGTTTTGGACTAGTAATGTACCGGTATAGATTTTTTCAGAATCAATGTCTTTTATTCGCTGGCTTTTTTTTTTTTGTCAACCAGTGTAATCTTTCGTTTGCATCGCAGGTGATTGTGTTCACAGAAACCTGGTTAAAGCTGAAGATCGTTAGCTCCGAAGTTCTTCCAGCTTTGTACACAACGTACAGTCTCGATTGGCCTTCCAGGCGAGGAGCGGTGTCCTCATATCGGTTGACTCCAGCCTCACGACTGAATTATTTACTTTCAAGAAATGCAACAATGTTGAATTCTTTTGTGTGAAGCTATTATTTATTGGTAGTTTTACTTACTTTTTACTTATATGTTCCTACATTCCACGCTTGTCGGAACTTCCTATTTATTGAAACCACCTTTCCGCTATCAACTCGGTCTCCAATAGACTTTCGGCTAGGGACCATTTACTAAATGATTTTATTTCTAGAGCTATTTGATTCAAAAATTATTTGTCAAATACTTTTTTAACTACAGCACGTCACGATTTTATTAATGGCTTTTTTAACATTTCGCTGTCTCAGGTCAACCATGTACGTAAATCCTTAGATCGTTTGCTTGATCTCTGCTTTGTCTCTGATCCGGTAAAAGTCAGTTTGGTTAGAATTCCGCCTTTGACGCAACCCGAATATATCCATGAGATCCATATCATCCTATTTTCGAAGTGACCATCGATATTGGGAATGCAATGGGGAATAAGTCTGACAGCCAGCTAGGAAAGTCCACTGCTGTCGCAGGGCGGATTTTCGACGGCTTAATTATTTCATATCTGACTTTAATTGGTTCGATCTCTACATGTGCACTGACTTGGTTGGTTGAAACATTTTTTACACTGCCATAAGTTCTTTTTTTTACCGAATGTGTTTCATTTTACTATCCGTCAATTTCAAGAGTAGTAAAGAGTTGACTTGCCTCAAAAACATTAAGTCCAATCTCCATTCTAAATTTTGGATAGGATAGGATAGGATATGTGTCGAGTGCACCCAGTGACCGTTTGGTCCATTGTGTTGTCTGAAGGAACAGGAGGAGTAGCTAGGAGTAGGAGGGGTTTGATAGGTATTTGGGAGGAGGTCCGGGTTCTTTTATCTGGCACCTACTGGCAAGCTCCGATTGGTTGCGGAAGCCCCCGGAACCACCCGGTTGAGTCCAGGAAGAGCGCCAGATCATCCAGGCTCACATTCGTCAGACTGCCCAGGTCGTCGTATAAGGGTCTGCCCAGGAATTGGGTTATCCTGCTAGGAAGTTCGGGACAGTCACAAAGGAGGTGTTGAACGCTCTCTGTTTCTGTTTCATTCCCGCGGCTGCGACAGAAGTCTTGGTGGGGTCCACCGTACCGTTGTGCCATGCGGCCAATGTAGCGGTGCCCCGTTAAAACTCCTATAAGCATCCTTATTCTGTTCTTTGTGAAGTGTAGGCTTGGAAGCTTGGAAGTGCGCTTTGGGTTATATCTTGGGCATAGCGCTTTGGACACCTCGGAACCAGTTGCTGATGTCCATTGTGCAGCGGCCACTGTCCTTGTGGTACCCTCGAGTTCCGATAGGACATGTTAGACCGGTTTCTTTATGTCGGTTACAGCGAGACTTGTTGATGATGCTGGGACACCCATGTGTCCTGGTACCCAGACAAGTCTGATTAAGTGGGGTTGACAACGGTTCAGTGCTATGACTGTGTTTTGGACTAGTTTGCCCATTACTGTGATACGTTCCTCGGGTTGTCGCTCAGTGTATATATCAATTTGGTGGCCTGCTAGACAGCGTAGATTTCCGCTTGGAACACACATCCTTATCCAAACGTCTATTTGCTTACAAAGAAGGCTTGTTATGCCTTTTTCATCCTCTCCTCTGAGTTTCTCTTCCAAACAGTTTAGAGTCGAGGATTACTCCGAGGTATTCGCCTTCGGATGAACAGAACAAGCTCAGTCTATTTTCTATTGTGGGTTGGTCTATTGTGGGTTGGCCCCCAGACAATTCAGCTCCGCCCCTCGCAGAGTTTGGCTCAATGCTCCGCCCAAGAGTACACAGATTGTTGAAATCTTGTAGTTATCATTAGAACGAGGTCGTTCGCAAAGGCATCGTTTGTTTTCCAATTTTAAAAGAAGGTCGTTTAGGACAAGATTCCACAACATGGGAGATATGACCCCTCCATCGGGTGTGAGCCTATGGTGGCGAGTACCGTAATTATAGACTCGATACTGAAATGGTTGAAGGAACCCTCTATGTCTAGATATGCCGCGAACGTAAAATCGTTCCTTGCAGTGTGCTTTCAATTGTGCTGACTACATCGTGCAGTGCAGTCTCAACTGATCACCTTTAAACGACTTGATAGCCCAGAGTATCTTTGAGTATCTTTCTTTATTTACAATGTTCTCTATAAGAGCCTCACTCCCCGAGTCCACTTCGCTTCCCGGCTCCTCACTGATGTTGGAGGCGGTTTTCTCACCTTCGTCAGGCAGCCCACAAAATGCGTGTTCATGAGGAGTTTCAGAGATTTCTTGCTGTCTTTTGCGAATATACCATCCTGGCCACAAAGCAGCCCTGGTGTGGCATGACCTTTCGCCAGCAGCCTTCGAAGTCTGGACGCTTCATTGTTGGTGGTTAGATCTTCGCAGAATGCAGTCCGAGAATACCTTTTTGGTCTTTCTACATTCATTTTTCAGGCCTTTGCATCTAAGGTGGTAGGCATTCTAGCCTTCCTGACAGTTTCTGTCTTTTGCCCTGTTGTAGAGTGTTCTCGTTTCCTTTTGTATCTCACCGAGCTCCGATGTCAACCACTTGTTGCGGATCGACTTGGGAGAACGGCTGATAGGGCAGGATTTTATGAAGGCATTGCGTAGGGCGTCTGTGATGGTTTGAGTCGATTTCTCTAGTTTGTCAGGGTTATCCAAACTACTACCTGGGTGGTTTGGGAGGGACTCCTAGACAACTAGAGAGCATTTGACTTAGTTTGTTCTCTTCGGGTTCCTGAAGGGCATTTAGGCTCTTGGAACCATCCAACTTCGAACACTATCTAATTATGGTACGAAAAGGAGCATTCCGTGGATACGTGCGAGTCTTTTACTAAGAGGGAGTTGCTGTTGGTTGCTAGAGTTACGTCAATAACCTCTGCTCGGTTCTTGTTGCGGAAGGTGGGATGGTTACCCCGGTTACACACATTCAGATTTGTTAGCAGTACCAACTCAAGCAGCGATTCCCCTCTTTCATTCGTATCTTTATTCCCCAACATAGTGTGGTGAGCGTTGGCGTCGCACCCCAGAATCAGTTCAGTGTCCTCTTTCTGCGCTTGCTGAATTTGAGCTCGAAAGATCTCAGAGGGTGGATCCCTTTCTGTGTACGGCAGATATGCTGAAGCCAGGTATAGCTTGGGGCCGTTCCTTCGCTCTCATAGCGCCACCGTCAAGTCCTTGTTACTGTAACGAAAAGAGAAAAGTATATTAAGTCCAGTTCTTACACGATACAGGTTTTGGCCTTACCTACAGTTGTAGGTACAATGAGATGGTAGCCGCGACTACTCAAGCCACAAACCCGTTTACCTACGATCCAAGGTCCCTGGATGAGAGCCACGACTACCCCCTCCTTGTCCATCCACCGTAGTAGTTTAATCAAAGGGACCCTCGAGTGATGCAAATTAGCCTGCACCACGCAAAGCCAACCACCCGGTTGACCTAACATCTCAGCACCCTGCGCCTTCTGGAATGATTTCCCGAAGGCAACCAATTCCCATCTTCAGACGATCTTGTCTGCGAAGAGTTGGTTTTTGGACTCCAGACCAATGCTCATCCAGAGATCCTTTCCGTTTCCATAATCGCGGGCCAGTCCTCTCTTCATTGTCCACTTGTCTGTGTTGCAGGCCGCATTCTGGCTCTTGATCAACAGATGGGTTATCCGATCCTCAATGATTGGAGGTTGTATCCAAACCTTTATAATCGTGCGCTCCGGAACTTGGTCTGTGGGAACGACGTCTTAGCACCCGTCCAAAGTGCGTCCAGTCTCAGCAGTGTGTGAACCGGAGGGACTCCTTGTTGGCACATGCGACAACTTTGACGTCCTTGTACCAGTTGATACCATTGATGCGGCTACTGCCTGGAGTCCCGGTTCACTACGTCGTTGTCCATCCTTCGATTTTTTTTTCTTTTTCTTTTTTTTTTTTTTTTAACGCTTACATATATACAGACTTAAAAAGTATAAATAGACAAAAATAGGGGGCCATGAATGCGCGGTATAACCGCAAGGTATTGCTTCGCGCAATTGTAGCCACCTAGGGTGTCTTCTCTCTCCTCTCCTTCGCGATGGCACGCAGCTCTCGCAGTACACACGCTGCGTTTTCCAATTTTCAATTCTCTTCATTCATCAGCATGAGGGGCTCGAAAGTTTCTGGCCGAACTCTTGCCCCGGTGGTCTCTTTTAGCATTTGGCGCCCGTAGCCGAAACGGCGACATTCAAATAGAATGTGCAGAGCGTCCTCCTCAATCCCGCTGCCGCACTCTGGGCACCCGTCGTCAGTGTCGTGCCCGAAGCGCTTTAGGTAGCTTCGAAAGCAGCCATGTCCACTCAGTGCCTGCTACAGGTAGAAATCCACCTGGCCGTGCTTCCTGTTTATACAAGGCTCTATGCTGGGGGTGAGTTGGTGCGTCCAGCGTCCCTTGCTGGAGATGTCCCAGACAGCCTGCCAGTTATTGACGCTCTGCATCCTGGCACTCCTCTTCACCTCGGACTTGGTCCTTTGGTCCGCTTGGTTGCCTGCTAGAGCCGCTCGAACCAAGCTCCTTGGCTCCTTGGCCTCCCGCACCAGTTCACACAGGGGAACTTGGCCTGCAATGACGCTGCGTCGTCCGAGATCGTCCTGAAGGCACTCGCTATTCTGACGGCACACAGGCGATACGTCGAGTTGACCCCTCGCATGTAACTGCTAACAGCCGTGGGCTCTGCTCACTTGACAACTGTCGCGAGGAGCCTACGTTTGTCCTACTTCGGGCCCCTGGTGTTCAGCAGGATCCTGCAGAGTGATCCTGTGGTCTCGCTTGCCTTTTGGTTCACGTACTCCAGGTGTTCGCGATAGGAGAGACGGGTGTCCAGCATGACTCCCAGGTACCTTATGGCACTCTGAGATAATACTGTTGTCCCTTCGATCTGGATGTGCGCCGACTCCACTGCCTTCCTGCTTGAAATCAGCACTGCTTCAGTTTTGCGAGCGGCCAGCTCAATTCCCGCCACTGATAGACACTCCTCCACTGCTCGGATTGCGCAGTTTGCAGCTGCTTTCGCGGCAGCAACTTCCTTGGCCACCACAACCAGCGCCACGTCGTCTGCAAAGCCAACTATGTTGGCACTGCACTGGAAGTTTTAGGATTCCGTCATACATAGTGTTCCACAGCAGGGGGCCCAGTACCGAGCCCTGAGACACTCCGGCTGTCTCCTCGTATATCCTGGAGCCAACAGAGGCTTCAAGGATCATCTCCCTCTTGCTAAGGTAGCTGTGTACTACATTCAGCAGGTATTCGGGTATGTTGACAACAGCCACTTCGGCTTCGTCCGTGCTCGATGACCCGTCATCCAACGGCATCTTAGCTAGTACAAGCGATAGCTCAGTTTCCGTCATCGATGGGCTTGTGAACACCCTCCTCCACCCCTCGCCCTCCTGGCGACGAAACACACCAACACGTGTTCCATCCTTGTGACCACTGGCGACACTTCCCACCGACGTTTGGTCTGACATCCCAGCCCGAGTGGCTTCTCATTCCTCCATCTCCATTTTCGAATCAAAGATTCGGGGGTGCATTTTATACTTGCCGCCAAGTACTCTGACCATGGGGCTGGGCCTCGGCTTCTCAGACTAGGTCGGAGGCTTCAGCTCAACACCTTAGCTAGATACTGCAAGGACCTGGGCGGCAAGTGATGCTAACATCACTCGGTTGCCCGAGACAGTGCAGCAGCCATTGCCAAGCCGTCACCTTCGGGGAGGGTTCAGCCAGAGGATTTCCGCCGACTTCCATTTTAGATTTAAACGTAACGGTTCTCAAGCTGTCCAATCTCGCTATAGCTATAGCGGCTCGGTCTAAGTTCACCGTGCGTAACCCGCAGTGTTATAAAAACTATTTGACTTGTTGTAGGACAACACTAAACGTACACGTACAACGGGTGCAAACAGAGTGCGCGCTGAAGCCGAAGATGAAGATGAAGCTGAAGACGATTTCCTTGCGCTTCATACAATCTTGATCGCAAGCACTATTAAAAGTTTCGCGCGAATTCATACAAATCGTTCTGTCCAGTTTTTCGTCTTCGCCTTCGTCTTCGATTCCTTTGTGTGAAGCTATCATTTAATAATAGCTTTACTTTTATTACATGTTACTACATTCTACGTTTGTCGGAACTTCCTATTTATTAAAGCCACCTTTCCGCTATCCACTCGGTCTCCAATAGACTTTCGGATAGGAACCATTTACTAAATGATTTCATTTCTGGAGCTATTTGGTTTACAAATAGGTCCTCAAATACTCTTTTAACTACAGCACGTCACGATTTTATTGATGGCTGGTTTGACATTGTTTGACATTCAACCATGTACAAAATTCCTTAGATCGTTTGATTGATCTCTGATCTAGTAAAAGTCAGTTTGGTTAGAGTTCCGCCTTTGACGCAACCCGAAGATCCATATCATCCTATTTTCGATGTGACTATCGATATTGCGATTGCTATGAAGAATAAATCTGAACGGCCAGCTAAGAAAGTCCACTGCTTTCGCAAGGCGGATTTTCGACGGCTGAATAATTTCATATTTTAATTGGTACGATCTCTACATGTGCACTGACATGGTTGGTGCGATGAAAATTTTTTACAATGCTATGCATCTCATTTTTACCGAATGTTTTTCGTTTTACTATTTGTCAATCTCAAATAAGCCTCCCCTTTGTAAAGAGTTAACTTTCCTTAAAAACATTAAGTCCAATCTCCATTCTAAATTTAAACGGAACAGTTCTCAAGCTGTCCATTCTCGTTATTTAGCGGCTCGGTCTGAGTTCACCGTGCTTAATGCGCAGTGATATAAAAACTATTTGACTCATTGTAGGGTTGGGCTCGCGCAGGACCCTAAACAGTTTTATAATTGTGTCAATACTAAACGTAATCCTAAGGGTGCAAACAGAGTGCGTGCTGAAGCCGAAGATGAGGACGAAGCTGAAGACAATTTGCTTGAGTTTCATACAATCTTCTTCGCAAGTCCTATGAACCGTTTCGCGCGAATTTATACAAATCGTTCTGTCCAGTTTTTCGCTTTCGGCTTTGTCTTCGTCTCAGCTCTGAACCCTAATACACATCCTTTCTCGCTTTCATTTGAAAATTCGACAGCAAACAACGGGCAGGCTATCGCCGATCTTTTTGATAATTTTTTTTAAGCTACATATTCGCCGTCATCCGATTCAAACTTGAGGTGGAGAACTAACGATAGTTGGCGCCATCGATAGTGAGCGATTGTTTTTCTCAAACCATCGATTTTGTCGATAGTGCTATCGATAATGTAATGTTTTAACTGTTAAATTTAAAAAAGCTTTTAAATGAAATTTAAACTAAACTTTATGGTATATGGGAATCCTATAAAATAAAAATACATTTCTTTTTTAGCTTATTGGTGTTGTACAAATTCATAAAACATTTAAGTTATTTTCGAATATAAAAATAGACTTAAGTAGCTTATTTGTAGAGCCAAGAGTTCTTATTGATAAACAATAACATGGTATTGTTTTCTCCTTCAGTCGAGTTCGGCGATCGTAGACTATTTGTCCGGTCTTGCTAAACATGCGCTCGGATTCCACTGATGTGCCGGGTACAAAAAAGTATTCCTTTTTCCACTATTGTTAGGAACTTATACATGCTATAAGTTTATTTTTTTTATATTTTTATTCCACTCTCTAATATGAGTAAGATTATTTTTGTCATGCCCGAAACACTGTGCAAAACTATCGATAGTGCTGGGGTGTCATCGATGGTGGCTCAATAGCACCAAACCATCGATAGTGTCGATAGTGCCATCGATAGTTCTGCACCTCTAATTCAAACCATACTTTTTCTTATAACATGCCAAATTCAAATTTAATCTTCATTCCTAGTTTACACAAGAGTGCTTGAGACACTTATTATAACATCTGTATTATCAAGAAAACGAGAAGCTTTTTAATAATTTGAATTATAGTTGTCAGTTGACAAAAGATAAATAGTGATTATTATTATGAATATTATGCTTTCCTAAACTAAAAAAAATATATCCTTACCTACTTTGTAGAGATGCGAGATAGCAATCGAGTTGCGCGCTAGTAGTCTATCAAATAAAAACACCTCTTAACGAGGTGAGATTAATGTGACGATGGCACATTAATCTCCAAAAATTTCTGATACCAAATTTTGTGACGATTAATAGTTATTTAAACAAAAATATTTAAAAAGTTTTTAATTAGTTTCAAAATTGGCACTTAGCTGAAAAATTTAAAAAGGCAAAGTAGGCAGCGTGCCGATTTTGAAACTAATTAAAAACTTTTTAAATATTTTTGTTTAAATAACTATTAATCGTCACAAAATTTGGTATC
>VNJO01009136.1:0-22316 GCA_008042535.1 Drosophila tani | reverse complement strand
GGGCCAACGCTGTTTTCCGCAATGCGGGAAATGACGTCTTCCGCGCGGTGGCCAATAACAGCTTCCACATCCGGGTGCGTATCAACGCCGGAGAAGATGGGCTGCGCGTCCGGTCCTGTCGCATGGTGCACCATGTGGTGCGGCGTGTTCATGGCGGTGGAGGTGGCTTCGGCAGGTTCAAGACCAGCCTCTTCAGACCCGGTTTCCGGGGACCAGCCTTTATGGCTCGTGCCGCCGCTGCCAGATACGGTGTTCCGCGCGGTTGTCAGCGTATGGTGGCTGCTGCCGTCCACTGCGGAGCGGGTTGCAGCCCCCCCGGCATGCCCCCCCAGCGCGGCCCGATGCGCTGCAATCTGCTTCTGCATGCCGACAAGCGCCTTCTGGAGCGCTTTCTGCTGCTCCTGAATTTGCGCCATCTGGTGTTCCAGAGCCTCCAGAGAGGCTGCTTCATCTTCTGCTGCGTGTGCCTCATGGGAGAGCGGCAAGCCGGACAGCCCCGTCGCCAGAATAGTGCCAACACACAGCCAGACGCGCATCTGGCGTGATGCCGGCGCAGGCAGAAGAGAAGAGGTGATCATTTCTTTAAATATTATCCCCGGAACAGGCGCATTTGTTGTTTGAAACCATTTTGCCGAGGCGTGCGTAAAGACTATTTTTTTTAAAAAATAATTTCAGCAAGACCGGCTTCCACGTTATGAGCACTGTAAATTTTGACGAAGCCGATGTCAGAGAGGATATGCTGTGGCAAAAATGATCCATTCCATGCTGCGTGTTCTGGAGGAACAGCGCTCGCTGGCGTTTTATGAGGCAGCGTTCAGGCTGCGTCCGGTGGACCGGCTGGTGTTTGACAGCTTCACACTGATCTATCTGGCGAATGAGGAGCAGACCTTTGAGCTGGAACTGACCATCAATCACGGCCGGACCGAACCCTATGTGCTGGGGGATGGCTACGGGCATCTCGCCGTGTCAGTGGAGGATCTGGCCTCCGAGCATGAGCGGCTGGACGCGGCAGGGTTGTCCCCGACGCCGATCAAAATGCTGGAACTGGAAACCCGCATTATCGGCACATTCTTTTTCCTGACCGACCCGGATGGCTATAAAATTGAGGTGCTGAGCCGTGGCGCGCCGGGACGTTTCCTCTGAGCCACGCGGTGATGTTCCGCAATGGTATTAGGGGCTGAACTGCCTTATAAGGCGCGGTATGCAGACCTCTTTCTTCAAGATGCACGGGCTTGGGAATGACTTTGTCATTTTCGACGAGCGTGCCGGCCATCTGTCCCTGACCCCTGCGCGCATTGCAGCCCTTGCTGACCGCCGGAGAGGTATCGGGTGTGACCAGCTTGTGACGCTGCGCCCGGCCTGTGCGGACGGGGCGGATGTGTTTGTGCGCTTTTTTAACCCTGACGGGTCAGAGGCCGGGGCGTGTGGTAACGCCTCCCGCTGTGTGGCGGATCTGGTGTTCCGCCAGACCGGCAACCGTACCCCCGTCCTGCAAACACGCGCAGGAACCCTGCCTGCGCGCATTGAAGAAGACGGGCTGGTGACGGTGGATATGGGAGCCCCAAAACTGGACTGGCAGGCCGTGCCTCTTGCAGCCGAGATGGACACACTCCATCTGCCCCTTCCCGGAGACCCGGCAGCGGCCTCCATGGGGAACCCGCATGCAACTTTTTTTGTGAAAGATTTTTCGATGCTCAGCCAAGGCAGCGCGCTTGAGCATGACCCGCTCTTCCCTGACCGTGCCAATATTGGTTTCGCCCGCATAGACACCCCCGCCCGGATGCGACTGAAAGTGCATGAACGCGGCGCAGGGGTTACGGAAGCCTGCGGGTCCGGTGCCTGTGCGGCCGTGGTCAATGCCGTGCGGCGCGGGCTGGTGGAGCGCCGCTGCGCCGTGGAATTGGATGGCGGGCTTCTGCATATTGAATGGGCGGATAATGACCACGTGCTGATGACTGGGCCTGCGGCTGTTGCATTTGACGGGATGGTGGATCTGGCCACCTACGCCTCATGACCCGTCCGGAAATTCTGACCTTCGGGTGTCGGCTGAACACGTGGGAAAGCGAGGTCATGCGTGAGCATGCCGCAGCGCTGGAGGACGTGATTATCGTCAACACCTGTGCGGTGACGGGGGAGGCCGAGCGGCAGGCCCGGCAGGCCATCCGCCGCGCGCATCGTGATAAGCCGGGTGCCCGGATTGTGGTGACGGGCTGTGCCGCGCAGATTGACCCGGACCGCTGGGCGGCGCTGCCCGGTGTCACCCGTGTGCTGGGGAATGAAGAAAAGCTGAAGGCGGAAAGCTGGGCACCCGCCGCCATGAACGAGCCGCTCGCCGTCTCGGATATTATGGCGGCCAGAGAAACCGCCGCCCATCTGGTCACGGAATTTGCAGGCCGGACGCGGGCCTTTGTGCAGGTCCAGCAGGGGTGTGACCATCGCTGCACGTTCTGCATCATTCCCTTCGGGCGCGGGCCATCCCGCTCCGCGCCGGTTGGCGTGGTGGTGGAGCAGGTGCGCGCCCTTGTCGAATCGGGCTACCGGGAGGTGGTGCTGACGGGCGTGGACATGACCTCATGGGGCGGGGACCTGCCGGGCACGCCCTCACTCGGGCAGTTGTGCCGCCGGGTGCTGGGGCTGGTGCCACAGCTTGAGCGCCTGCGCCTGTCCTCGGTTGATCCGGTGGAAATTGATGAGGATATCTGGCGGCTTCTGGAGCATGAACCGCGCTTCATGCCGTATCTGCATCTCTCACTTCAGGCCGGGTCGGACCTGATTCTCAAACGGATGAAGCGCCGCCATCTGGCGGAAGATGCCGCACGGGTTATCACGCGGGCGCGCGGTCTGCGCCCTGATATCGGGATCGGCGCGGATGTCATTGCCGGATTCCCGACGGAAGATGATGCGTTGTTTGAAGAAACACGCGCCTTTCTGGAGGCGCAGGGCGTGCCGTATCTGCACGTCTTTCCGTACAGTGAGCGTCCGGGCACGCCTGCGGCACGGATGCGGGCTGTGCCGGTGCCCGAGCGCAAGGCGCGGGCTGCGCGGCTGCGGGAGGTGGGGGCGGCCTCGGCCGAGCGGTATTACCAGAGTCTGGTCGGCCAGACTTTGCGTGTGCTGATGGAAACGCCCACATCAGGGCATAGTGAACAGTTTGCCCCGGTCCGTCTGGCGGAAGGTGAGGCGGAAACGGGTGAGATTATCAGTCTGCGGGCTGTGGCGGCAGATGCCACGGGCCTGCTGGCGGAAAGGGTTTGAGATGGCGCTAGGTTTCTTTTCACGCCTCAAGCAGGGGCTGTCCCGCTCAACGCAGAAGCTGGGCGGCGGGCTGACATCCGTCTTCACCAAGCGCAAGCTGGATGATGAGGCGCTGGAAGAGCTGGAGGATCTGCTGATTACTGCGGACCTTGGCCCAAGCGTTGCCGAACGGATTATCGAATCGTTCCGGAAGACGCGCTTCGGCACGGAAGTCACGGACGAGGAAATTCGCAACACACTGGCGGATGAAATTGCCAGTGTGCTTGCCCCTGTGGCCATTCCGTTTGAACCCGACCCCGCGCATAAGCCGCATGTGGTGCTGGTGGTGGGCGTCAACGGCGTTGGCAAAACCACCACTATTGGCAAAATGGCCCGCTTTTTCACCGATCAGGGCAAGAAGGTGATGATGGTGGCGGGGGATACGTTCCGTGCTGCCGCTGTGGAGCAGTTGCAGGTGTGGGGTGAGCGTACGGGCTGCCCCGTGATTGCTGGCGCACCGAACGCGGATGCCGCCGGTCTGGCGTTTGAAGGCCTGAAACGGGCCAAGGCGCAGGGTGCGGATCTGCTGTTTGTGGATACGGCGGGCCGCCTGCACAATAAAAGTGCGCTGATGGAAGAACTGGCCAAGATTATCCGGGTCATGCGGAAATTTGATGAGACCGCCCCGCACTCTGTCCTGCTGGTGCTGGATGCCACCACGGGTCAGAACGCTGTGGAGCAGGTGCGCGTGTTCCGCGAACTGGTGAATGTCACCGGTCTGGTGGTGACAAAGCTGGATGGTTCGGCCCGGGGCGGTATTGTCGTGGCGCTGGCCGACAGTTTTGGCTTGCCGGTGCATGCTGTGGGTGTGGGGGAGCAGGTGGAAGATCTCCGTCCGTTCTCGGCGCAGGACTTTGCCAAAGGGCTGGTCGGCTCGCCTGAAATGGGGGCGGAAGCCGCATCCTGATGCAGGCGGAATTGTCCGCCGGTGCGCTTTTTTTGCATGCGTGACGGATTTTCCGCTCAGTGCTACGGATGCTTCCTTGACAGGATATGGCAGCGCCGTTAGCAAGCGCCTGCACCCCTCTGGAGTGCGAAGTATGGGTGAAGACAGCGACGAGTCTTTCGCGAAGCGACTGAAAGAGGCGGAACGCCGCTCCGGTCGGGTTGAGGAAGATGAAAAAGCCAGCAAAGCTGAGAAGGATGAACAGTCCTTGCCAGCACTGGCGCTCAGAGCCGGGACGGAAATGATTTCCGCGCTGGTGGTTGGGGTTGCTGTGGGCTGGGGACTGGACCATTGGCTCCATACCCGTGCTGTTTTCCTGATCATCTTCGCGCTGCTGGGCGGAAGTGCAGGAGTGCTGAATGTCTGGCGGCTGGTAAAGCCACCGGAACAGTGAGTTGGAAAACTGAGGATCCGGCAGAATAGACCGGACACAGTGGAGTAGGAGAACGGTTTTGGCGGGCGGTTCCAGTATCGACGTACTTGGTCAGTTCGAGCTTCATCCCGTTCTTGGCGGGCTTGGTGAGGCGCTGCGCTTCAGTCAGTCACCCCTCTACATGATCCTGGCCGCGTGCCTGGTTCTTGCATTCCTGTATTTCGGTATGCGTCCTGCTGCTGTGGTGCCTGGTCGTTTTCAGGCCGCGGCCGAGGTGTGCTACGAATTCATTCACAGCATGGCGGTTGATACCATCGGGCCAGAGGGCGCGGCCTTCTTCCCGTTCATCTTCACGCTGTTCTTCTTCATTCTGGCCGGGAACTATATCGGCCTGCTGCCTTTCTCCTTCACCTTTACCAGTCACATCGCAGTCACCCTCGGCCTTGCCGTCATGGTGTTCCTGCTGACGGTTATCGTGTCGCTCAAGGTGCAGGGCATCCGCTTCTTTGCGCACTTCATGCCGGCGGGTGCCAGCATGTTCCTTGCGCCGCTGCTGATCCCGATTGAGATCCTGTCCTTTCTCTCTCGTCCCGTGAGCCTGTCCATCCGACTGTTTGCAAACATGGTCGCCGGACACGTCATGTTCGATATTTTCGCAAGCTTTGTCATCATGCTCGCCGGTTTTGGCGTCGTGGGTGATGTGTTTGCGATAGGGCCTATTGCCATTAACGTGGCGCTGGTGGCTCTCGAGTTGCTTGTTGGTGTGCTGCAGGCCTATGTGTTTGCCATTCTGACGTGCATCTACCTGCGGGAGGCCGTGGCTCACTGAGCTGCTTTGCCCGTTTCGTTTGAACTGTACTTTTTAACAAGGAAGTGACTGATATGGACATCGCTGCAGCCCGGGAAATCGGTGCAGGTATCGCCGTAATCGCCCTCGCCGGCGTTGGTATCGGCCTCGGCAACATCTTTTCAACGCTGGTGAGCAGCATTGCTCGCAACCCGGCCTCCCGTCCGCACGTGTTCGGTCTGGGTATGCTGGGCTTCGCGCTGACAGAAGCTATCGCGCTGTTCGCGCTTCTCATCGCGTTCCTGATCCTGTTCGTCTGATAAAACGGTAGGAAAAGGGAGGCCTTCCTGTGGGTGTCATGATGAAGATTGTCCGTGCCGGTTTACTCGCTACGGTATCCGGCGTGTCTCTTCTGGTAATGGCTGCACCTGGTGCACACGCCGCAGGGATGCCTCAGCTTGACTTTCACAACCCTCTGGTGACCGGTCAGGTCATCTGGGGGGCTGTGATTTTCCTGGGCTTCTATCTGGTGCTGAGCCAGATCATGCTGCCCCGCGTTGGTCGCGTTCTGGNAGACCGGAGCAAGCGGATCTCGGGTGATCTCGATGTCGCGCGCTCTGCCAAACAGGATGCGGATAAAGCCGTGGCGGAACTCCAGCAGGCACGTAAAGATGCCATGGCTGAGGCTCAGGCCAATCTGCAGAAAACGCTGGACGCTGAACAGCGCGCTGCGGATCAGAAACTGGCAGAAATCAACGCCCGTCTTTCAGCCGAAATTGCGGACGCTGAAAAACGGATTGCTGCCGAAAAAGCTCAGGCTTTCGGTACGCTCAAAGAAATTGCGGCTGATACCACACAGGCGCTTGTTTCCCGCCTGACAGGTGTCACGCCTGACGCCCAGCTTGTGGCGCAGAAGGTTGACGGCGCGATCGCGCATCAGAATATCTGAGACCGGCTCCGGGAGAATATAAAGTCATGTCTGGCATTTTTCACGAAGCAGGTTTCTGGGTCGCTGTTTCCTTTGTTCTGTTCTTCGTCTTTTTTGGCCGTAAGGTCTGGACGCCTATCGCGACTATTCTGGATAGCCGCGCCGCCCGTATCCGTCAGGAACTGGACGAATCCGCCCAGTTGCGCCGGGAAGCCGAGCAGATGCTGGAAGATGCCACGCGTGAGCGTGAGCAGGCTCTGATTGAAGCCAAAAGCGTGGTCGAGCAGTCCCTGAAGCACGCTGCTGAACTGGCTGAAAAAGCCCGTGCCGAAGCTGAAGCCGCTGTGCAGCGGCATGAACAGATGGCCCGTGACCGGATTGCCGCCGTAGAGCGCGCAGCGATCAAGGAAGTTCGTCAGGCGGCTGTCGATGTAGCTGTGGAAGCTGCACGTAACGTTATCGGCCAGTCCCTTGACCAGCAGAAGGCAGAAGCACTGGTTGATCAGGCTATTGCCAATCTGCCGACCGCTCTTGCGCGTCAAGCAGCCTGAACCGCGCGTTTGCTGATTGATCCGGCTTGAGCGCGGTCTCTCCCTCCCGGAGTGATGATACTCCGGTTCTGAGCATTGTTATTGCTGTTCTGGATGAGCGGGACAACCTCCCGTTTGTCTGTCAGGAACTGGCGGAAGCCCTTGAGCATCTGCCGNGCGGAAGCCCTTGAGCATCTGCCGAAAACTGAAGTCGTTTTTGTAGATGATGGCAGCCGGGATGATACCGTTGCCATCCTCCAGAAAATGCGCGCCGAGGTTCTGCCCGGCTTACGTGTTCTCTCCCATGATCATTGTTGCGGGAAATCTGCCGCCCTGCGCACCGGTATTACCGCCGCGCGAGGTGAATGGATTGCCACTATTGACGGCGACGGTCAGGATGATCCGCGGGAACTGATTGACCTTCTGCGTTTGGGGCGTTCCGCCAATGGCACGCCTCCACTTGTGGTGGGTGTGCGGAAAAAGCGGAAAGATGGCTGGTCCCGCCGTTTTGCGACCCGCTTTGCCAATGGTCTGCGCCGCCGCCTGCTGCGCGATGAATGCCCGGACACGGGTGCGCCGATCAAACTGTTCCAGCGCGATGCGTTTTTAAAGCTGCCTCAGTTTGAAGGGGTGCACCGCTTCCTGCCCGCGCTGTTTGCGTCTTATGGCGTGCCGTTGCTGTGCCATCCGGTCAAGCACCGCCCGCGTCTGCATGGGCAGTCAAAATATACCAACTTTAACCGTGCGCTGGTGGGGATCCGTGATTTGCTGGGTGTCATCTGGCTGCGGAACCGGACCCGCCTGCCGCGCTCGGTTCGCGAATGCTAAATCCACGCTGGGGCCAGCAACGCCTGTCCGGGCGTGCGCTGGCTTTGCTCGGTTTATTTGCGTTTTTCCTCTTTCTGCCGGGACGGGCCTCGACGCCCCCGTTTGACCGGGATGAGCCGCGCTATATGGAAGCGACGGCCCAGATGCTTGAAAGCGGCAATTTTGTAGATGTCCGCTTTCAGGACAAACCCCGTTATCTGCAACCCGCCGGGATTTACTGGCTGGAAGCCGCCTCTGTCGCTGCAACGGGCACTCTGAAAAGCCGCGCCGTGTGGGCGTATCGCCTGCCATCCCTGCTGGCCATNTGTTCGGCTCGACAGCCGGTCTGGGCGCAGGCCTCCTGCTTATGGTCTCTGTGCTGGTGACGGCAGAGAACCGGATGGGCACGATCGACTCAACTTTGTTGCTCAGTGTCCTGCTGGCGCAGGCTGGTCTGCTGCGGGCCTTGTGTGACCGTGAGGCAGAACGTTCCACGCCGCTACGCACGGCTCTTCTGTATTGGGGAGCGATTGGCTGTGGCCTGATGCTCAAGGGGCCGGTGATTCTCATTCCGTCTCTGGCAACCCCTTTCTGTCTGGCCGTTGTGGAGCGGGATTTCAGTCTGTGGCGCAGGCTGCGGCCTCTGTGGGGCTGGCTGGTTTCTTTGGCTATTCTGTTGCCATGGTGCATTGCAATTGGTGTTGTCAGCCACGGCGAGTTTTTCCGCCGGGCTGTGGGTACCAATTTTCTGGGTAAGGTGGCATCCGGCCAGCAGGCGCATGGGTTACCGCCGGGCTACCATCTGCTGGTCTTTCTGATAGCCTTCTGGCCTGGTTCATTTTTCGCAGCGGCGGCCTTGCCTGCGGTCTGGAAAAACCGGACGCTTCTGCCGGTTAAATATCTTTTGTGCTGGATTCTCCCGCACTGGCTGGTGTTCGAGCTGATCGCCACCAAGCTTCCGCATTATGTGCTGCCAACCTATCCGGCAATTGCCATCCTTACGGCGGGTATGCTGGCACAGGGTACGCCTGTGTGGGCAGGCTGGCCGCGTGCGCTCTGGGCGCGGCTGGTTCTGTGGGCCTATGGCGTGCTCTGGACGGTTGCTGGCGTTGCGCTGGCTCTGGCTGGACCCATCCTGTTGTGGAAGCTGGAGCATGTGGTCTCTCCCGCAGCGCTGATTCTGGCTGGGGGCAGCCTGCCGCTGGTCGGCCTGTCCGTCGTCTTCATCCGCCGTTCGGAATTACGCAAGGCGCTGCTGACAAGTGCGGCCTGCGCGATGCTGCTCTACACAGGCCTGTTTCTGGTGGTTGTGCCGCGCCTGCACAGTATCTGGATGGCGCCGCGCCTGACTGCACTGGTCAATGCACATCGCCCTTGTGTTCAGACTGAGGTTTCGTCCGTCTCATTTTCTGAGCCAAGTCTCGTGTTCCTGATGGGTGGCAAAGTACATCTGGAAGGACCGGAAGAGGCCGCCCACCGGATGCTCAGCAACGAAGCCTGCACCGTGGCACTAGTGGACGTCAAAAACACTGAGGCATTTCTGGCAACCCTCGGCCCCGCACGTGACCGTCTACGCACCTATGGCTCTGTAACCGGTGTCAATTATTCCAATGGCCATCATCTGACTATCAGCCTGTATAAGATAGCACGGTGAGGTTTTTCTTTTTTTCGATAGGTCATTGATTTCGAGAGAGTAAAAATGTTTTTTTCAAAAAATAAGATCTATTACGCTATAATTTTGTTACCAATATTCTCTCTCTGCTTTGCTAATTTTTTTATATTTAATGCGGATGATTTGGGTGTTCGTTACTCAGAAGACGCAAAAAATTCCTTCATCTCAGGGAATTATACAAATTATAGGTATTTTATACTGGCTCTGAGCTATGCTATTCGCTGGTTAAAAATAAACTATTTTGACAATGTTATTATTAATTCATTGCTATATTCTGCTGGGCTTATTTATGTCTGCTACGAATTCTCTCGTTATGTCGGCATAAGCTTAAAATATATAGCGTTTTTCTGTCTAGCTGTGGCCTTTCAGGGGTTCATGGCAGATTTATCGTCTTTCACAATGGCCTACTGGAACTATGGTATTTCATGGATTGCCATGGGGGGCGCGCTTTATTTTTTAAGAACAAGCAAGAATTTTTGGGGCTTGTCTGCGGCAATCATTCTTTCAGTTATTACGCTCACGTCCTATCAGGTGGCGGCGCAGCTTCTTATCCTTGCTGCAGGATGCGCCTATTTATATGCAACTTTGTTTAAACCAAAAGACTCTTTGTTTCTTGAGCTAACCTGGCGTCCGGTCTTTGTGTATGTCGTGTCCTGCGCAATTTTTCTGGTCATGAAAAAATGCATCGGGCCGGAATGGGGGCGTCCAGTACATTTTTCGGCATTGATACATAATATCAAGCCATATTTTACGGATATATTTTATCAATTTTTTAATGGGAAATATTCTTCTATATTTCCAATGCATGAAAGATTTCTATATTTTTCATCTATTTTGGTAATTAGTCTGTATTTAATATATATGCTGATTTCCAAAAGGAGTTATTGTTATTTTTTCGCTCTTTTGAGTCTCGCTGCCTGCTTAGCGTTTGCGGAAAATCCGTTTAACTTACCGTTTGATCTTTTTTGGCCATCTCCACGGTCTCTAACATGTAATTCTTTTCTTTATCCTGTGCTGCTTATCTTTGTAGTGCAGAAATTATTCTCTCATCATGAACAGCTTCAGAAGCCTGTATTCTATCTGGCCACAGTTTTTTTGTTGCTGTCTATCAATAATCAGGCTGGTTTGTTCATGGAAAGACGGGAGCAAACGCAACGTGATATTGAAATTGGAAATGCTGTTCTGAGCGATATTAAAAATACTGCTGGTATTTATAATGGTGAAAAAATCTCCGTTGTCAGTAGCTGGAGAAATATCGCGCAGTTAAACACGATTGCGGTAATGGACTATGCCTCTTCGGCCTTTACAACGGCGTGGAGCCCGGTGCCTCTTTTGCGCAAATTAAGTGGTGCGGACCTGCGGTCTGTTTCCATGCCTGCTTCAGTCTGTCCGCGAGAGCCTGAACGTTGGGATGTCTTGAAAATCAACGACGTTGTTGTTGTTTGTATGAAATAGCTCGTCAGGGGTAAACGATCACATAATCATGTTTCTAAAACGAAGCAAAAATTGTCGAAAATTGAAAAGATTTTTTTGAAAGAGATACAGCTTCTATTTTTTCAAAAGAGATATTTATCAATAAGGTGTAATCAGTGGCGTATGCTATTTTAGTCTTCTTGTGACCGAGTGCCCAAATTTTATTTTGGGACTTCGCTCTCGTCGGATTGTCAGAATAAAGCGCGGTGAAACGCGAGTGCCTGAAGCAGAAAATATATGAGCTCGAAATCCGAAGTGATCAAATGCAGAAGAGAGACGCTTTAAGTCTCTTCGCGGTCGGGACGTAGGAAGCGGGTTCCTACGACACCGTAGCATATGTGACAAAAGGCTATGAATAGTGTCGCGGCAGAGCATAAGCATGACTCTCACTGATTATGCTCCGCCAAAACAAGTTATGTAAGAATATCCTGGCTGGTCGATCAAAGCCCCGTTGGTCTCAGGGACTTTGCAGAAATGTCTTTGAATATTTTAGATGCCTTAAAAGTTAAAAGACCCACGCACATAATAATAGCCGCCCATAAAGCCTGAGGGAGAATAGGTGGCGTAGCGGTAGGAGCCGGTGGGCGCTGCGGCGGCGCGGCTGACCTGTGTGGGGTATTTATCAAACAGGTTATTTGCGCCAACCGTGACATGCGCGCGCTCTGTAATGCCAACATCAAGATTGATGTCCGTATTCCATTGCGGCCGCACTTTGGTCCATGTGGAAGAGGGCTGGGAGGGGCTGACAATAAACGTCACGCTACCATAACGCTGTTCCTGAATCGTCAGCGTATAGCGCCCTTTGTGCCAGACCAGAGAGAGTGTTTCCCGGTTTTTAGGCGAGGTATGCAGCAGGTCGTTCTGGGAGAATTTATTATAATAATCCTGCCCGTAAGCTGCGAGAATAGAAGGTGTTTTGCGATAGCGCGAAATTTGCGTATCCGCGATATTCACGTTCACACCAAACTGAAGGCTGTGCCCCTGTGGCAGATTAAGCAGATATGTTGCATTCACGTCGCCCCCATTGGTCACGGTATCTACCGGGTTGGTGTAATATTGCACATACCGCACGCCGGAGATTCCGGCACTTTCAAGCAGACCCTCAATGGATGTGCCACCAAAATTGGATGTGCTTTCCAGCCGGTCGTTAATGCCAATGCGATAGAGGTTGGCGGTAATGTGGAAATTATCAACGGGTGTTGCGTCAATCCCGACGCTGTAGCTGCGTGAATATTCCCCTTTACGGCCTTCCGCGCCAAGCAGGCGGGCAATTTGGCTGACGGAGGACGCGTAGGCAGACTGATAGCCGGGGGTGGAGAAAATAGTGCTGTAATACAGGCCAGCCAGCGTGGGTGGACGATAGCCGGTATTGATATTTGCACGTAACGCCCAGCGTTTGTTGAAGTTATAGCGCGTGCCAATGGATCCGGTAAAAGCCGTTATGGTGTCTGAATAGTTTGTGGCGTGCCCACCCAGAGTCCATTCCCATTTTTTTGTGGCCCATAGGTCCAGATTGACGTGGCCATCAAAAATATCACGGTAATGGTTGCCCGCAGCGGAAGGTGGCGTGCCGGAATAGGCGGACGCACCCGGTGCTGCGGCTTTCCCTGCGTTCGGGCCGTCCAGAATGGCAACGCCCCCATCTCCCCAGGATTGCGTGTCTCCCTGCGTCATCTGAAAAGTATCGTGCCGGTATTCCCCGCCCAGTTCCACGCCAAGCGGTTTGGCCAGAATGGAGGAAGGAATGTCGCGGGACATTTTAAAACCTGCTGTCAGATCAGAGGCAATGTTGGTGCCGTTATAGAATTTGGTCTGGCTGTTCAGGCCGTAAGTCGGGCTGATGGTGTCATACGCGCCGTAGCGGAGCTGGTCGCGGCCATACAGCACATAGGCATCCCAGTTCCAGCCATACAGATCCCGGCCGCGGATACCACCATTCACCTGAAAATCGTTTTCTTCCGTTGTGAGGTGTGGAGAAAACCCGTTGGGGAAAATGGCGCGCACGTTTGCATCATTATTGGCCGTGCGGAAAAAGCCCGGCGCATCCACATCACGATGGCTATAGGTTGTTGTGGTATAAAGAGAAATCTTGTCTGTAACCGGAAGGGAGCCATTGGCGCTGAACAACTCGGACAGAGACCGGCTGAGACCCTGAATACGGTTTACATCATTCCCGATTTTTTGCTCGCGTGGGTCCAGAGACCCATCGGGCAGGCTGAAATACTTCTGACTCGTATTCAAACCGGAACGATTTGTTGGTTGCTGATGGGTGATCTGGGTTGCAAGGTCAAGGAAGCCCCCGTGGTGCCCCAGTGCAAAATTATAGTCTCCATACCCATCAATCCCGACACCATCTCCGGCATAATAGCCGCTGTCCTGAAGGTTGACGGAGCCTTTGCCTGGTGTGGATTTCAGAACGATATTCACGGCGCCGCCAATGGCTTCCTGCCCGTACAGCGCTGTTGCACCGTCCATGATGATTTCCACATGGTCAATCGCGCTGATAGGAATCAGGCTGATATCAGTGGGCTGGGACCCTGTGGCGGGACCGGTATTGAAGTTGAAGTTTGCCCCCAGATGCCGCCGTTTTCCGTTGACCAGAACAAGCGTTTCATCCGGACCAAGATTTCTTAAAATCATCAGTCTGGCAACGTTGTTTGATCCAATCCCGCCAGCGGGAGGGGAGTTGATGGCCGGAGCCATCTGAGCCAGTGCGGCAATCACATTGGTCTGGCCGGTCGCCATCAGCTCTTTGGCGCTGACAACTTCAACATGCGTGGTGCTATGCCGCCGCGTATTGTTGGAAAGCGCGCCAATGCCGGTGGTTACAGAGCCAGAAACCAGCACAGATTCCGCTTCTGCGGCTTTGGTCTGTGTGGTTGTGCTTGTGGTTGCTGCGTATGCTGATCCCGTCAGATCCAGACTGGCAAGAACACCAAGAGCAAGATTTTTCTTTATCATGGGCTATACCAGAAAAAAGAGGGTGAATCGGATAATGACTTAATTATATGGAAGGATTTAAAAACAGCAACAAAAAATCAACAATTTTCGTGAAAATAAATAAACACTAAAAAATATAGTTATTTATTTGATAGGGAAATCTGGTTTCTAGGTTGTTTTTTCAGGCGTTTGTTCGGAAATGGGGCTAAGTAAAAGATAGGTTGCCGCTATCAGGCCGATTGCGACTCCACTCATAACAAACAATGCAGGTGCCATGGCTTTTCCGCTAATGCTGATAAGCCATGTGACAATCAGTTGTGAGAATCCACCAACAACAAGCACAACCATATTGTTCACAATAGCCAGCATGGTGGTGCGGGAAGCCGGTGAGAGAATCTGCGTGATCAGTGTGCAGTAGGAGCCAAGAAACATCCCGCTGACAAAAGAAAGACTGATCTGCATGATAATCAGGCGCGTGATGGAGGGGGACGCGACAAGCCACGCGTAAAGTGGCCATAAAATAACAAGATAGGTTGCAAGGCTTACGAAAATAATGAGTTTCTTATTGATGAAATCAGAGAGGTAACCGCTGAATGGGACAACGAGCAGCATGGAGGCCGCAGCCGACATCTGCACAAGATACGACNAGGGAAAGATGCAGGATTTTTGTCGCGTAGGTCACGACATATCCGTAAATAATATAGAAAGAAACGGTGCTGGCTGTCACCAGCCCCATTCCCGTCAGAATTTCACGCCACTGAGCCGTCAGGCTCTGCATCATGCCCGGATTTTTGAAGGTTTTCCGTTTTCCTGCTGCTGCGCCAGACATTTTAAGGCGAATTGTCAGGATAAGGGGAATAATAAAAAGGCCGAAGGCAAAAGGCAGACGCCACGCCCAAGCATGGACCTGTTCTGGTGTGCACCATGTTGTCATCAGATAACCAACGCTGCCGCCCAGAACCTGTGCGATAATCTGCCCGGTGATCTGCCATGAGCCAAAAAAGCCCCGGCGGCCGGGAGGCGCGATTTCAACGAGGAATGTCGTGGAGGTCGCAAATTCGCCACCGACGGAAAATCCCTGTAGCAGCCGCGCAATGGCGATCATGACCGCACCTGTGACTCCGGCCTGCTCATAGGTGGGGGCGCAGGTAATAAGCGCGACGGCGACTGCCATGAGCCCCATCCCAAGGGTCATTGCGTCCTGCCTGCTGTGGCGGTCAGCATATAAACCAAGGCAGATACCGCCGAGGGGCCGGGTAAAAAACCCGACACCAAACAGGGCGGTTGACATAAGGATAGCCGAAACACTCCCGGCGGATTTTGGAAAGAACAGCGTGCTGATAATCGGGATCATGTACGAAAAAATGGTGAAATCATACCATTCCAGCGCATTCCCGCCGATTGATCCGATAATGGCGCCCCACCGTGTCCGGGCTGCGTGCGATCTGTCCATCATGTCGGTGTCTTTCCAAAACGCCGTGGGGCGAAGGCCATTTTCAAGGGGGTGAAACGGAGTGACCCAGTGTGTGCATCAGGCGATTGGCCCAGCCGAAAATGCCGGTCGCGCAAATCAGATCAAAAATTTCCAGATCAGACAGGCCGTGATCCCGCAGGAACGTCACATCCGCGCTGGAGAATATGGCTGGGGTACGGGTCAGTTTGACGGAAAAATCAAAAATCGGCTGCCAGTATTCATCATTCAGGCAGGCATCCGGCCCTTCAGAAAAAAGAGTTTCCACCAGCTCCGGGCGTTTTGTAAGCTGGATGAAGCGCCGGGCATGGACGGACGCGCAATAGAGGCAGTGGTTGATCAGAGAACAGCCTAGTGCCCCCATTTCCCGCCCAGCGCGGGAGAGGCCATCGCGACCATACATGATCGCGTTGAACAGAGGTGACCTTACCGCAAGACTTTCCGGGTCATGCGCCAGTGTCAGCACGTAGTCCGAAATTTTGGTGTTGGACGGGGTGATTTTCATCGCGTCCCGCTGTTCTTCCGTCGCGTCTTCCAGCTTTACGGGCTGAAGGTACGGAATCCACTCCAGAGGTTCGGCCGTGAAGCCTGCTGTGCGTTCCTGTGTGGGAGCGTCAGTCTGGTGGTCTGTTGCCGGTGCCTGTGTGTCTGCCAGAGTGGCCGCCTCAGCGCCTGTGAGGGCCTGCATGCCCAGCGTCAGGCGGGAGAGATAGCAGACGCAGGCAATCAGTTCGGCCAGATGCACAATTTCCGCATCCGTAAGTCCGGCGTGCCGGAGTGCTTCAATATCCGCCTGTGTCGCGTCTTTCGGGCGCACAGTGACCAGATCCGCATACCGGACGAGTGCTGTCACAAATGCGTCGGCTTCCGGCAGCGCATCGTTCTGGGCCAGCGCGGTGAAAGAGGGCGCGGGGTTCAGTCCGTCCAGAGTCTCCAGATAGAGGGCGGCAAGGGCCGGCGCGCAGGACAGGCGTGCCATGCGGGTTGCAAGGGCAGTGCGCAGGGTGTGGCTCAGTCGCCCCGGCTTTTGCGGGGAAACAACGGCGGCGTTCGCCTGCGCGCTCATGCTCAGAATATCCGCGCGCGCCGTCATTACCTCAGCCAGATGATGGCGATGCGGTCCGGTGGCAGACGTCGTGAGGGCCGTCAGGAAGGGCAGAATGTCCATGCAGAAGCGGGTCCGTAATCGTTTCTATACCGCACGATATTGATCCGGTTTATGCATGGCAAGAAGATTATCATCCATTTTCCAAATTCTTTCTTGATGCAGGTTTGCAGCCCGCATACAGTCTCGACTCATGAAGCCTGATCTTCCTGACCTGAAACAGCTTGAAGCCTTCTGTGCGGTGGTCGCCGTAGGGAGCCTGACGGGGGCCGCCCGTTTTCTGGGGCGCTCCCAGCCTGCGATGACGCGCCTTATTCAGGAACTGGAAGCCTCGCTCGGCTTTGCGCTGTTTCATCGGAATGGCCCGCGCATTGTGCCCACGGAGCAGGGCATGCTGTTCCATATGGATGCCGAGCGGCTTATGGCGAATGTCCGGCGCATGAACGAGCGCGTGGCGGCAATTGCGCAGGATCAGGCGCCGTCTTTTGAAATTGCCGCAATCCCGGCTCTGGCGACCGGCCTGATTCCGTATGCGCTTGCGCAGCTCTCTCCGGCCCTGCTGCCTAAAGCCGTGCATGTGCAGTCTGTCAGCGCCGAGCGGGTGGTGCAGTCTGTTATGGAACGTACGGCGGATCTGGGGGCGGCCAGCTTTCCTGTCAGTCATCCGGAGCTGGATGTGCTGTGGGTGGGGCAGTCCCGCTGCGTGGCTGTGCTGGATAAGGCGGACCCGCTTGTGTCCAGCCCGGTTGTCCGGCTGGCGGATCTGGCATCCCGCAGGCTGGTGACAATTGCCAACCCGTATCGCCTGCGCAGCCGTGTGGAAAAAGCCTTTGCAAAAATAGGGGGGTTTCCACCCTCATTTATTGATACCAACACCAGCGTGACCGCTCTGGCTATGGTCCGCGCGCAGCTTGGGGTTGCCATTGTAGAGCCTGCCACGGCCTGTGGCCTGCTTTTGCAGGACACTGTGGTCAGGCCGCTGGACACAGCCATTCCCTTCTTTTTTGGCATTGTAAAAGCCTCAGGCCGCCCGCTTACGCCGGGGCTGGACGCACTGGTTGATGCCCTGCGCACGGCGTCCGCTGCGCAACTGCCGGAATTTGTGCTGCACGAGCGTGTAAGCCCTGAAATTACGGAAGAGGCCCTGCATGGTCTGGGTGGCCCTTCTTTATCCCCTTTGCCCGGAGACTGGCAGGTATGACGCTTTCTTTCCCTTCTGAATTGCCCGGTGGTCTTGCAAAACTTGAAGAACGGCTGAAGCAGGATCTCTCATGGCTGGAACTCCCCGCAAAAAGCTGGGTGCCGGAGCAGTGCGTGGAGAACCGCACTGTGCGGGATGTGGTGATTGTTGGCGGTGGCATGGCTGGACTGGCAGCCTCCGGCATGCTCTCCCGCTACGGCGTGCAGAACCATGTTGTGTATGACCGCGCCCCAGCCGGGCAGGAAGGGCCGTGGGTGACTTATGCCCGCATGGAAACCCTGCGCTCCCCCAAAACACTGACGGGCCCCTGCCTTGGTCTGCCAGCCTTGACATTCCGGGCCTGGTATGAGGCCCGGTTTGGCGTGGATGCATGGGAGGAACTGGGCTTTATTCCGCGCGTGACGTGGATGGAGTATCTGCGCTGGTTCCGAAAGGTGCTGGATATTCCGGTTGAAAATGAGACAGAGCTTCTGGATATCCGGTCTCGGGACGATGGGCTGCTTGACCTTCTCCTGCGTCAGCAGGGGCGGGAAGAAAGTGTTCTGGCCCGGCATCTGGTGCTGGCAACGGGCCGGGATGGTCTGGGCGGCGGTTATATGCCGGACATTTTCAAAAACCTGCCTGAAGCATTCCGTGCCCATTCTGAAGAGGCTATTGATTTCAGCGCACTCAAAGGCCGCCGGGTGACGGTCATTGGGGCCGGGGCGTCCGCCATGGATAACGCGGCGGAAGCGCTTGAGGCCGGTGCTGCACGTGTGGATATGCTGATCCGCCGTAAGGATATTCCCCGGATTAATAAATTTACCGGCATTGGCAGTCAGGGCGTTGTGCACGGGTTTCAGGCGCTCCCCGATTCCTGGAAGTGGCGGTTTCTGGATTACACGCTTGCGGCACAGACGCCGCCGCCGCGCCCCAGCACGCTGCGTGTTTCAAAACATCCCAATGCGTTTTTCCATCTGGGGTGCCCGGTGGAGGCAGTGGCCGTGGAGGGAGAGCATCTGCGTGTCACGACGCCGCGTGGCGTGTTTGAAACCGATTTCCTGATCGCGGCGACAGGGTTTGCTGTGGATATCGGGCAGCGACCGGAACTGAAATCCATCGCCTCCAGCATCCGCTTCTGGAAAGATCGTTTCACGCCTGCGTCAGAAGATAATCCCTCCGGCGTACTGAACCCTGAACTGGAACTGTCACCCGATCTGGGGCCGGCCTTTGAGTTTCAGCCCAGAGAGGGCGTTGACTGCCGGGCGCCGGAAAAAATTCACTGCTTCTGTTTTCCGGCAACCCTGTCACACGGGAAGGTCAGCGGGGATATCCCGGCTATCAGTGATGGCGCGGACCGGCTGGCAAAAGGAATTGTCAGCAGCCTGTTTGTGGAAGACCGGGAAATCCATTACCGCAATCTGGAACAGTTCAACACACCAGAACTTCTTGGTGATGAATGGCAGGATGTCGGGTTCTGAAGCCCTGATGCGTGGGGCGCTGGAGAAAAGACTTTTCGTTCATGCCCCCCGTGGGTATAGAGGGAGCAGGATGGTTGCGTTCTCGCGTCTGAGCACAGGAGCCCTGATATGGTCAGGACACAGGCCCGGATATGGATTGGTCTGCTGGCCTGCCTGCTGATGCAGGTGGGGCTGCTGGCGGGTATTGCGCCCGCACAGGCCCAGAGAGAAGCACAGACGCATCATAACATGATGCATCATAGCACCATGCCCTGCTCACAAGCCCACATGATGGACCCGCAGTGCATGATGCCGCATCCTGAAACGCAGTCCATCCCGCATGATGACAAATGTTGCCATGTCCATGTGGCGGCAGCGGATGTGCCTGTTCCGGCAGAGGCCCAGATTTTTGGTCTGCGGCCTGTAGTCAGAGGGCAAATTTTCAGCATGTCCGCACAGACGGGCTTTGCCGGGGCGGACTGGTTGCCGCCCCTTCGTCCCCCCAGACTTGTAAACAGCTAGGCGCTGAGCAGCGTCATTCGTCCCGTTTTTCTGCTGAAAAGCGGGGTTTACGTGTGACTGTCCGGGTTTTTTCCAATGTTTTCTTCGTCCCGTTTACGGGGCGGCCTGACGCGTCGTCGGTTTGTGACGGGGATGGGGGCTGGCGGGCTGATGGCCACGCTGCCTCGCCCTGCGCACTCTGCGGGTGCCGGGGTGCCTGCCGGCCTTATTCCGGCTGAGCCTTCGGCATTCTGGGATCTGAGCGTAGGCCGTACCCATATTGAAATTGACCACAAGGCTCTGAACGCCCCCTGTGTCGGCGGTACCGTGCCCGGCCCGGTGCTGCGCTGGCGGCAGGGGGATACGGTAGAGGTGAACGTCACCAACACGCTGCGGCATGAGGATACGTCCATCCACTGGCATGGGATCCGCCTGCCATCGGATATGGATGGGGTGCCGGGCCTGAGCTTTACCGGAATCAAACCCGGAGCGACATTCACCTATCGCTTCAGGCTGCACCAGAGCGGTACCTACTGGTACCACAGCCATTCCGGCATGCAGGAAGCACAGGGGCTGTACGGCGCGGTGGTGATTGACCCGCTCCACCCGGACCCGCATGTGTGTGAGCGGGATTATGTGATCCTGCTCTCCGAATGGACGGACGTGTCCCCCATGGACATGATCAGCAACCTGAAAATGCAGGATGATTATTATGTCTTCCGCCAGCGTACGGCAGCGTCTTTCCTGAAGGACGCGCGGGGGGCCGGGGGCGCTGGTGCTGCCCTGCGGGACCGGCTGCGCTGGTCCCGTATGCGGATGGCCGCGACGGATATCTCCGACGTCACCGGGATTATCTATACCTATCTGCTGAACGGCCATGCCCCGGATGGAAACTGGAACGGGCTGTTCCGCCCCGGTGAGCGGGTGCGCCTGCGGTTTATCAACGGGTCGTCCATGACGTTTTTTGATATCCGCATTCCGGGGTTGGAAATGCTGGTGGTGCAGGCGGACGGGAATGATGTGGAGCCCGTGCCGGTGGATGAATTTCGCATTGGTGTGGCGGAAACCTACGATGTGATCGTGCAGCCAAAGGAAGACCGGGCCTATACCATTTTTGCCCAGAGCGAGGACCGGACAGGGTTTGCCCGTGGCACACTGGCTCCGCGTGCGGGTATGGCCGGGGCGGTTCCACCTATGGACCCGCGCCCCGTCCGCACCATGGTTGATATGGGCATGAGCACCATGCAGCCGGGTGAGAGCATGAAAGACATGCCCATGCCGGGCAGCAGCGGAACGTCCGCGCGTGGGCAGTCTGATCACGCCATGCAGGGCATGGATATGGCGGGTAATGGACCAGGCCGGGAAGGGGGGGGANATGCCGCCTCTTGAAGTGGATGATCCCGGCCCCCCGCCAATCAATGTGGAAAATCAGAATGTAGCGGTCATGCCTGTTGACCGGCTTGGCAGCCCCGGTGACGGGCTGGAGCAGAATGGCCGCCGCGTGCTGACCTATAAACAGCTCCGCGCGACCCGCCCCGGCGCAGACCCGCGGCCGCCAAGCCGTGAAATTATCCTGCATCTGACAGGCAATATGGAGCGGTATATCTGGGGGTTTAACGGTCGGAAATTTTCAGAATCCGGCCCCATCCGGCTGAAAAAAGGAGAACGCGTCCGGTTTACGCTCATCAATGACACCATGATGGAACACCCTATCCATCTGCATGGTCTCTGGAGTGAACTGGAAAACGGGCAAGGGGCGTACCAGCCTTATAAACACACGCTTATTTCTCAGCCGGGGTCCCGTATGAGCTATCTGGTGACGGCGGATGTGCCGGGGATGTGGGCGTATCACTGCCACCTGATGCTCCATATGGATTTAGGCATGTTCCGCACGGTGATTGTGGAATGAACCGCGCTATTTTTACAGGCATCTGCCTGCTTGCGCTTGTGCGGGCCGTGCCAGCCGCACAAGCGGAGGGAAGTGGAGTGGCGCAATCCGCCTTGCAGTCCTCCGGCTCTGGGTATCACGCGGCAGATGCGCCTTCTGCCACGCCGGTCGTGTATCTGGGGCATATCAATCCGGTGATGGATCAGGGTACCTACTTTCATGGCATCATGAATGCGCTGGAAGGGCGTTATGTGCCCGGAGGCACGGATTTCCGGTGGGATGGGGAGGCGTGGTTCGGGTCTGATTACAATAAGGTCTGGCTGAAAACGGAAGGCACGCTGGAACGCGGCCGCCTGCATGACGGGCAGCATGAACTGCTCTACAGCCGCGCGATTTCACCCTACTTCAATCTTCAGGGTGGCGTGCGGACGGACCTTGATGATGGCCCGACGCGCACATGGGGTGCGTTTGGCGTGCAGGGGCTGGCGCTGTACGAGTTTGAGGTGCAGGCCACGGCCTATGTCAGTGATCGCGGGCGGTTCGGCGCGCGGGTGGAAGGTTCCTACGATTTTCTGCTGACCAACCGGCTCATTCTCCAGCCGCAGGCCGAATTCAATCTCTACACCAAGTCCGACACCGGGCGGCAGGTGGGGGCGGGGTTATCGGATGTCGATGCCGGTCTGCGCCTGCGGTACGAACTGTGGCGGAAATTCGCGCCGTATGTTGCCGTTACCTATTCCGGATATCTCACGCAGGCCCGCCGGATTGTGCACGATCAGGGCGGGGAGAGCGGCACCCTGCGCTTCACGCTCGGTATTCGAAGCTGGTTCTGAAAATCTTTTACAATGAAAAGGATACTCTCAATGAAATCTTTTATTGTTGCCTGTATGGCGTCTTTTTTTCTGGCCGGTGTTGCACAGGCCGAACCCATGCAGATGGCACCGGGGCAAAGCATGCAGGA
>VNJO01009133.1:0-13241 GCA_008042535.1 Drosophila tani | reverse complement strand
GGCTCTCTGCCGCTACACAGACAGTGTAAACGGTCGTGTGGCGTCGGCAAGCGTCTTCGTGTCGTTTCGGTCGCGTCGTTTCGGTCGCTTCGTGGAATTCGACAACGAAGCGCACACGAAAATCAAATCAGTTGCTGTTCAGCCGTCAACGGAGCAAGGTCTCGCTGCTCAACTCATTAAATATGCACTGACAAAAATGTTTTTGGCAGAATAGGAATATGCATTTTTCTTTATTGAAAAATTTACGGGGATGCGAAATGTTTAATTTGTTCCTTTATTATTTTATTTCTGTTATTTTTATTTGTTATTTAGTAATTTCTTAAGTCTTGTGCTTGAATTTGTTTTCTTATTTATATAATTAGTTATTTAATAACTAATTATTTCAGCTCTAATATATTTAGCAAGAAACAATTTATTTTATTAAGTTTGAAGTTTCCGTTTCTTTTGCGCAGTGCAAAGCATTAAAACGTCTCGCACGAAGCCAACTTCGTTTTTCTCTTACGCACACAAATGCAAGTCACATGTCATTGTATTTGTGTGGACATCACTGATGTATACACACAAAAATACGATAATAATGAGCATTTAAGTTTTCGGGCCTGGTTGACCTTTTGCGGGAAAGGCCCATATGGTCAAAACGCATTAAAATAAACCAAGCAGAAAAATGTTTTTTGTTTAAAATTTTCCATCCCGTTGTCGGGAACTTTAAAGTATACAAATCTAATTCTGTGATATTTTTCAAAATTAAAAAGAAATTATTTTGAGTTTTTTCACATTCTCACATATTTAACTCTATACCAAAACAACCAATTAGCCAAAACAAGGATACTATTAAAATGGTCTTATTTTATTATATTTTTCGAATGAAAAAAAGGATTTTCAGTTTTCTCACATCTTTATATATTAAACTTGAAAAAACCGAATAAAATTCAATAGTTTTCATATATTTTTCTTTTGTTTATTCTTTTGATGTAAATAGAAATTCGTACACGAAAAGTTACCGACTTTACTTTTTTGCCTGTGGGACCAAAAAAAAAAAATATTTATCTGCAAATCAATTATGTATATTTATTCTTTTAACCTTAAACTTTAAAATAATGGGCAGGAAGAAAAAACAGGACTGCTAGATTCGCTGACTTTAACGAAAGAGTAAAGTAAACTCTAAATTTACTTTCAAAATTGTGTAACGTTACCGATTAAATTGCACTCTTGTAAATTTTAAGGTACGAAAGATAGAAAAAAAAAAGTTAATACAAAATTTAAGTCTTGGAGTGTACTATCAAATACATATAAGATATAATAATTTTTGAGTTTCATTTATGGAAATATGAACAAAAATGTGCGTACAAACGTAACGTTACCGCCTTTGTTTTTGACCACATGCAAATTTTTGGAAAAATGAGAATTCTCCGGACTTTCTAGAAGGCCGATAAAAAAATCCTTTCTTAGCGTGCATCTTTACCCAAGATCGGAGGATATAAACAAAAATCATGTCGATAGGTCTAACCGTATTAGCTAGGCGAGCGATACTTAAAAATAGCATTAGAAATTTATACATATAGATGAAAGAATACTTTACCTCTTCACAAATGCTTGACAATTTCTTATTATTTGCCTTTAATCTCAAACGCACAAAATCAACGACTTCCTCACTGGACATATAGTTCCATATGCCATCACAGGCCAATACCATAAACTCGTCTTCTGGCGTAATAATCAGTTTCTTAATATCTGGTAAAGCTGAAATCATTTGTGCTTCAGCTGGCAATTCAGTATTCGTTTTATATGCATGGTCCCCAAGGGCCCGAGATAAATTTAAGCCTCCATTAACGCGACCATCAAGAGTGACTCGGCCTCCTGCCTTGACAATTCGGTCAGCCTCTTCGTCGTCTTCAGGTTTATGATCGAGACTCATTTCAATAACTCTACCATTCCGGGATATGACACAGCGAGAGTCGCCTGCATTTGCTACGTACAGGTCACGACCATGCAATAAACAAACAACAGCAGTGCATCCACTGTCTTTTCCAGGTTCTTCAATCATGTTAGCGCAAAAATGATCGTTGGCCCTCTGATCTTCATCGGTTTCCTCATCGTCGCTAATTTCATCGTCCTACAGATAAACTTATTAGTATATAAAAAAATTTATTAACTTTTAATAACTCACTTCTTCTTCGTCATCTTCTTCGTCTCCATCAATGTTATCAGCTTCATCATCAATGTCGTCATCTGAGCTTTCCGCAGCTGCCATTTTTGGACAATCGACTGGGTCATTTTCTTTGTAATCGGCATCATCATCTGTTGAGGTATCATCATCCTGGGTATAATCAAACTTCTTCAGGAACTTCTTACATTCTTTACTGGTAGATGAAATTCCAGTGAAATCGATTTCATCGGACTGACCGGTCAAATTTCCTTCGTTAATGTCTTTGGACCCAGATACAACTGTTTCGGTAGGTTTTGTAGTTACAAATGCTTCGTTAGCCATGGAAGAAGTAACACTCCCATTCTGATCAGTTCGGCCGCCGACTGACTTTTTGCCATTAGTATCTTCGCGTTTACCAGTAATATGAATTGAATCATTATTGCTCTTGCTGCTGCTACTACTACTCACAGCCGACTCATCCTCTTGTAATTGTATTGACGTCTCTAAGTGACTAGGGCACGGACCAATAACTGTAGATGCATTGGCAGCGGCTGCGGCTGCCGCTGAAGTGGAAGAACCTTCTGGTTTCGCTGTGGGGTCCATTACAGCCTTGTTAGCAGCTTCGGCAGCTACTGCCGCTGCACGGCGTCCTCGAAAATAAGGGGACTGAAATTTTGATGCACTGTCCTCAGTTTTAAGACTCACAATATCATGAGTTAGCGGAAGCCCTTTGTATCTTTCTAGAACTTCTTTTAATGGTAAGTTACTCTCCTCCCGCAACTCAGCTAAGTCTTCCTCCTCATCATCATCGTAATCCGCCGGGTCTCCGTCGACGAAATTATGCTCACCAGCTAATATTTTTAGTATAGCTACTACTGATGGATCCAGCAAAGTTTTATCAAATCCCAAAAAGGCATCTTTAAGAGCCTTTTCAAAATTTCCATTTCTATATGCATCTAGGTTTTGGAGAAACTCTGGAAACTTGTCAGCACAGTACTGTGCAACCTCAGCTCCACCGTGTCCATCATACACGGCAAAAAATGAAGTATTTTTGTTAAAATTCAAAATTGAGTTATGTGCATCCTGCAATTATGAAATGTAATTATATCATATATGTAAGCCTCGTAGGATAATATAAGAAAAATATGTTTGAACGTCTGTATGTGCATACATATATGTACATATGTATTACTCTTTACCTCTTGACTGTTTCTCCACCCCTGCATTGAACTGGATCCAACGGCTAGGAAGTCATTAAATTCATCTGTAGACGCTTTATCCGTTTTCGGATGGGACAAGTAAGCACCCATTTTATATGGCCAATACTATAATCAATTGTGAAAAATATGATAAAAGTGTTGAAAAGTCAAGTCATGTATTGATTCTGCTGATCAGTACACGAAAAATCGATGCTTAACAAAGGCGTCCTGAGCCAGCAATAATAATAATGCTTACGATATTGCTCTTGATTACTTCGTCACTAAATGTTTGTGTTCTCTATCTCTATTTAATATCCAGAATTTGGCTGAGATTATCGCTGACAACTTGTATTGCTTTACTGCTTTAAAAGCACTTCAGAAAAACAGGAATTACTGAATCCTTCACAAATTATTATAAGAAAATTGTTTTTTTTAAATATACGAATTTCTGTATGTGCAATGATACACGATAAATAAAAAACAGTCATACTTACATACATAATGTAAGAACATACCACAAAAACTGGTTAAGCTATCACCGAATCTCCACAAATATATGGTGTTCTTACTAGAATACTTTTATATGATACAGAGCAATCGAATATACAAACGAATAGTAATCGTGTCGGTCGTGTTTTTGTTTTGCGTCTCGTATTTGTGTTAATTCCTTGCTATAAAGCACCGGGGTTTAATGTAAAACTTTTATCTTGTGTCAATAATAATTCGCCGTTTCACTTCGCGTGTGCATGCAGCTGTTTTTGTTTATTAATAACTATATTAATTGGAAATTAGTTTTGGTGCAGCGATTTCTTATCTTCATTTTGTCATTCCTCTTTGTGCTTTATCCGTTACGCCGATATTACAGCTTGACGGCTTAAGCTCCCTAACTCTCGCTTTCGTGCTCTCACTCTCTCTTAGTGCACGTAACTATATTTATTTCCTATACCCTTCGGTACATGTGACAATGTTCGCGTTAACCAGAACAACATTATCACTGATTAAGGCTGGTACTAACATTAACAAAAAAGTCTAAAGGCGAAAAACTTCATATAAAATAAAGAACGAACAGAGCAAGAAAACGAATTTTGTAGTATTTCGTTCGATCGGGTCCTAAGATGAACGGAATTCCGTGAGCGAAACGGGTAAAACGGTTAGCAGATCGCACCAATCTGTGATTCCGTAAAATATATATCAATTGCATATATTTCGTGAGCAACATGTAAGGGAAGGATGAAGTGGGAAGTTGCTGCTCGGCTGGAACGTTTCGACAGCATTGAGGAAAATTTGGAATTTTTTTCGTTCATCTTAGTACTTGCCTTTAGTACTAGCCTTTAGTTTGTCCTGGTGAACGCTAATGGTACAGTACGTCGTCGTAAAAAGAATTGGTCTGAAACCAATCAATACGTCGTCATTTGTCAAAACATGGAAAACAAATGTAAATTTAAAAAAAAAAATTAATAATATCCTTTTTAACAGCGGAATGGAGGATCTAATCCATATTTCATCTTTCTTAAATACTGTTTGCAAAATTATTATTTTTTAAATCATTTATTTTTTAAGAGATAATGCGTAGTACTAAAGCCTAGTACTAACTTCGACGAAAAAATTCTGTGAGTGAACAACTTTATATAAATTATTAAGAACGAACAGAGCAAGAAGAACTTTCTGGTTTTTCGTTCGGTCGGGTACTAAGATGAACAGAAATCCGTGAGCGAAATGGTAAAACTGTTAGCAGATCGCACCAATAAACATCTGTGATTCCCTAAGCGAAATATATCAATTGCATATATTCCGTGAGCAACATGTACATAGGTGAAGGGTGAAGGGGGAAATCGCTGCTCGGCTGGAGCGCTTCAACAGCCGAGAGGATGTGGAATTGATTAAAGCCGTGAAAGCAAGGCGCCTTATATGAGATTTAACACATATAAGACATTTTTATTGTGCTTTTATTGACAATTTTATTGGCGGCGATGGCGTTGCGCCACTATTTTTTGTCTTCAACTCCATTGCGGCATTACATTATTATTATGCCCAATCAAATACGAGAGAATAAATTTCTTTTGTATTTGTTTATAAAGTTTGGTTAGAAAACACAGCAGGAAATACAAGTCAGTGTGACCTATTTTGACCATTCACTTTATTTTCTTTGTTCACACTGGTTCCCGAACGAAATATACCATAATATCGCTCAGGCTATAAAGACACATTCAATTTCTAGCCTCAATTTATTGTGCGGCGAACACGGCAAATTCAAAGCACACTAATGAAAAATCTAGCATTTTTTGATTTTTTGAGGATTTTTAATGCAAACTGTAACACTGTTGTGTCAAGTCAAATAAAAATTGATTTTTGTCGAAACGGGAAAAAAACTGCTTCACTGATGTTATGCAAAATGCACCATTCTCTGCGATGTATCATTGTCAGATTACAAAAAATATCTAAGAAAACACTTTTTCCCGTATATATATTAAATGTTCTTTAGTAAAATAGTTGAAGTTATTTGTTGTTGGATTCTTCTATAATACACTGATGGTTAAGGCCCATCCAGCGCTATATCACTATGACAGTTCATTTCTTGAAAAGCTAGTGGCGACTCTTAATTTGCTATTAATACGCTTTTGAATAATATGAAATACGGCAAACAATATGGAAAATAATCATAAAACAGCCATGTAGTTTTATTTTAAATATATTGTTAATTTTTTATATATTGTTTTTATTCATATTTAATGCAATTTTTGGGAGCAGCGCTGCCGATAGCGTCAACAATTGTGGAGGGAATTTCAAGTTTTTGCCGTCTCTCTCGCACTCATTAAAAATCTGATAAGGGAAATATTGTGACAGTAAATTGAGGCTAGAAATTGAATATGTCATTCCAGCCTCACGGAAATCCGTAACATAAAAAAACTGGAAAAAAGCATTTATTCAATTTTTAATTTCAAAATTTCATATATGTATTGTTGTTGCACTTCCCAGACAATTATATCATAACTCTTATTAACGGTCCCTGATTGTTTTAAAGCAGTTGCGAGCCCGACTCGCGAGTCTGCGAGTTGTTCTGCCGACACGCTGTTGTGACACCTATGGTGCGCACACAAATGCAAATCCTACATGTCATTGTATTTGTGTGCCCACCACTGTTTTAAAGCCTAGTACTAATATCGACGACAAAAAAATGATTCACTCTTCATCAGTGGTACTACAGAAAACGCTTTCGCTCCAGTTTCGCCGCATTTCCAAAACACTGTGCTCTACACCGGGTATTTGGGTTATCGAAAACACTGTTTTTTCGCACAACGATTTTGTTAATTGCAGTCATAAAACATACTTGACAAGAAAGAAAGCTAACTTCGGTAAACCGAAGTTTGTAAACCCTTCCAGTCTGGAATCGGATTATTACAAATCGATCCATTTTAGTAATGTTGAACAAAATATCGAAATTTGTGAATGTTGTAAATTTTACATATTACATGTAGAATTTTACATTTTCATATAAATTTACCGATCGCTTCTATGGCAGCTATTTGATATAGTTGTCCGATCTTAATGAAATTAAAACCTTAATTTTAAAACCGTTAAATACTGCTTTATCTCGAAATTTATAAAAATACGTCGAAAAACAGAATAGTTAAATTTTTTTACATTAATTTCGCCGTCATTTCTATGTCAGCTGTTCGATATAATTTCTGCTGATTGATTTCGCGTGTAAAGCAATACGTGCCAGTGCTGCCACTGACTTTCGGAGCTGAAGTTGCCACTTTATTTAGTAAGAATTTGGATTTGTTTAAATAAATAAGAATTTCCTGAAGCGGGCGGCTTGTTACAGGCCTATTTGCGTAAAACATATTTACATGTTTATGTTAAGAATTTTTATGTTTAATAAGCCTCCAAACATAGCATTGTCTAGAGCAGGGGTGCTCAAAATCGTCTAACGGCAGTGCCCTTACCTACACAAGCAAAAGAATACACACGCACACATGTATCGACGCCGTTTTATTGCATCAAAATTAACACTGAGAGAAAAAAAAAAGTTAGATTCAGAAAAATAATAATTTTGGTTGCTTCATTTGGTTATTTCATTTAAAAATTTACAGTTGATCTAGAAAAGTATCACTCATTTTAACGACACGCCAAAGAAATTCAAAGAAATGCACACGTCGGGGGTCCACAATAAACTAAAATCAAACTTAAATCAAATTCTATCAGAAACGCAAAAAAAAAAAGTGTCAGTGCAGAGCCGAGAACAAGACAACAACACTTTGCATTGTGAGTTGAGGATAAAAAAAAAATTCAATGGAATTGTTGTTGGCTTGTCTCGATGCGAACAACTCACAAAGAGGAGAAGAAAAAGTTCTATGGAAAAGTTCTAGTTCTTGCCTCGCCATGCAAAGAAGAATTCGCGTGTGCCCTAGGGAAGTATGACGTGTGCCGCTCCGTATGCTATGTGCCAAAACAAAAACAAATGTGCTCGTGTGCCATAGGATTGAGCACCTCTGGTCTAGAGACACTGGGATAGACACTGGGATAGAATTCCCAAATCCTGTCTGCGCTACTCAATCGTTTAAATAAGCGCTGATGCTGGTGGTTGATCGTACAGTAAAGTCCACTGAAGATGATCGAGATTCTGATTACTGATTCTCTGTCGCCGGAGCTCCTCAATAGCCAAAACCCTGCCTAAAGGAATGTTTGCAAAATTTTTGCGAAAAGAATTAAATGTTTACATGTTGACATTTCAACACCTGATATCCGCCGATTATTGAGAGTAGCCAGACAGTTGGAGTCAGATGCTACAGTTGCCCAGTAACATTTATTTTTTTTTGATCCACAATTTAACTGTTTTATTGATTTTTTTATTAGCTATCAATAAAAAAGAATTAAATGTTTACAAGTTGACATTTCAACAGCCGATAGCCGCCGATTATAGAGAGTTGCTAGATGGTTGGAGTCAGATACTAGAACTAGCTATCAATAATAAATTTGTTTTTAGACAATTAAATTATAATAAATAAAATAAGAATAACTTTAAAACTGATTTTTCTGCAGCGAGTTATGTAAAGAGTTGCTAAGCAAACTCGTGACTACTCTAATTTTGAATGGTGACAACCCTTAGCAGTACAGTTCTAAAAAGTTGCTGAAAATACAAAAAAAAACAAAAAAATCCTACGAGTTCTGTGGCACGATGTTTTATATTAGCGAAGTGGTTTTAAAAACATTTCAATTCCGCCAGAGGTTTTTGGAGCTCCCCCGTATATAAAAAATCGAACGGGTACTAAGATAACCGAATTCCGTAGGCGAAACTAGTAAAAAATTGCCAAAACAAACCAATAAACATCTGTGTTACATAAGCGAAATATATGAATTGTATTTATTTTACAAGCAACATAAGGGGTTGAAGGAGAGAATGCTGATCGGTTGGAACGCTTTGTCAGTCGTGAGGATATGGTGGAACTGATAAAATCCGTGATGGCGAGGCCCAGTGTATGCGACTTAAAGCCTAGTACTCAGTCAAGCGAACATCGTTAGTTACCATCGAGTTACCATCAGTCGTGTAGAGTTATCATGTGGCGAAAGGGAGGCCTTTTTGTATTTCGAGAGCGGGGTGACGAACAGAATAAAATATTTATAAAACAGGTCGTTTTCTTATATGGGTCTCTCACCCTCTCTTACCGTTTCTTCACACATTCATATTCACACAAAAACAATAATGTATGCAAAAGCAGTGTCCATGAACTTAGAAGAGCAGATAAAGTAATAGAAATTAAATTGGTAGAGGCAAATTCAATAATTAGAGATTTGGGCAATGTAAAACATTTGCATAAATAAAGGTCTCAAAGGAAATAGTTCCCTCGATGTCATATTTGGTTATGATTTTGATGAGCACGATGAGATGTCACGCCCGGTGACTGAGATGAAGGCAGCACCGCCCACTGCTGCTGAGAGGAGTGTCTGGCTGGACAAATCCTTCATTGTCGAGCTCGAGAAGAACATGTACAGTAATGGACATAACCGGGCACAGGAGCAGTACCAGCGCAACTCTAGCCAAATGAATCCCAGCAATATGGTGTACAATCAGAGTCGTGCATCCATTAAGAACCAAGTAGCTTTGAATCAAGGCAACAGGAGTAGCTGCAGCAACCACCGCCACCATCCAGATGGTGGTGAATTATATTTGGTACAAACAGAATCCCTAGCAGCAGCCGGTAGAGCAGCCCTTCTCCTGGTCGTCGATCCAGGAAAGAATGCTGCACACCTAGTAGGGGGAAAAATCAGCGGTATATATTATCGAGAGAATCTGGGCCACGGGTCGGGGGGTCATTGTGCGCAGATGAGCTATACCAAAACAAAGCTGCAAATCTGTGCAAAGTGTCATGACTTTCAAATTAATTACATATGCTGTCAACAAACATGAAACAGCTGATTTTAAATTCGTATGACCGCATCACATGCCTCCCAATAATGCCTAAGAACGTATTACAAACACGGTCACACTGAAAAGATTAAATCGTTTTGGGGCTGCCAACTTTTTTACTACTAGGCTTAAATAAAAATGTGTATTAAAAATATACTTGCTCTGAAGAAGGTTGCAAAGGAGCAGCCAAAATATAATGACAAATAAAATTCAAAATGGATTTTGAGATGTATTTTTCATCACTTGACCTCAAGCCGGCTAACGCACCCGATTTTTTAACGTAAAAAAAAAAAAGAAAACCATTGTTGTTTTGTAATTTTTTTTATATCTCAGTGAACTTACCTTTCGATTTGTTATACATATTATTTGTATTGGACAAGTTCTTTGTGCGCTAAAGCCCAATAAACTTGAAAAAAGTGAACATTTTAATCTGTTAAGTCAAACAAGAAAGAAAGCTAACTTCGGTAAGCCGAAGTTTGTATACCCTTCCAATCTGCAATTGGATCATTGAAAATCGATCCATTTTAGTAATGTTGAAAAATATCGAATTATGTAAATTTTGTACATTTTACATTTTACATGTAGAATTTTACATTTTCATATAAATTTACCGATCGCTTCTATGGCAGCTACATATATGATATTGTTGGCCGATCTTAACAAAATTAAAACCGTAATTCTAAAACCGTAAAAAACAGCTATATCAAAGAAATACGTTTAAAAACAGAGGAGTTAAAATTTTTATAACATTTATTTCGCCATCATTCCTATGGCAGCTATAGGATATAGTGGTCCGATTTCGGCCGTTCCGACATATATACTGCGTGCTAAAGAAATACGACTATGCTGAAAATTTCAGCTAAATAGCTCAAAAACTGAGAGACTAGTTCGCGTAAAACCGACAGACAGACAAACGGACATGGCTAGATCGACTCGGCTGGTGATGCTGATCAAGAATATATATACTTTATGGGGTCGGAGATGCCTCCTTCACTGCGTTGCAAATATCATGGAAAAATTATAATACCCTCTGCAAGGGTATAATTAAAATCAATCTATATTAACCGTCCAGTGTTGGACAACGCATTTATATGGTCTGTACACTTATTAGATGTGATGATCAGTCGGATTTAGGGTTCAGTGCACGTTGAAACGAAGACGATGACAAAAAACTGGACAGAACGATTTGTATGAATTCGCACGAATTCAAAGTGCTAGCGAATAATGTTATATAAAACGCAACCAAGTCGTCTTCAGCTTCGTCTTCGGCTTCGCCTTTAAGTCTAGGGCTGCAAACATAGTGCGCGCTGAGACGAAGATGAAGATGAAGCCAAAGACGAAGACGAAAAACTGGACAGAACGATTTGTATGAATTCGCGCGAAACCGTTCATAGTGCTTGCGAAGAAGATTGTATGAAACGCAAGCAAATCGTCTTCAGCTTCGTCTTCGTCTTCGGCTTCAGCGCGCACTCTGTTTGCACCCTAGAACTCACTAGCTAAGGGTTTAGCTAGCTAAAGGGGTTTCATATTTCTAGTGTGACCAGGTTTTAATGTGGTCACCAAAAATCAGTACGACACGGTCAAACGGCCATACTGACAGCTGTGTTTGTTTACAATTCGAATAAAACGCTGCAAAGCAAACAAATTACTTAAATTAGAATTTCCAAAACCGCGGGACCAGCTGCCTATGCCGCCGACGAGGGTGAGATTTTCCTGCAGCTGCTGCTACTGCCACTGCTGGAGCGCTGCTCTAGGGCGCGAATTCCTGCGACATGTCGCCCTGCCCATAGACATTGTTGCCCACATCCACGTCCACGACATAGAGAAACTTATATAGAGGCGCAATTTTCTGTCGCTCTCACTGTTGCAAGCCAACAGGGTATTCACCTATGGCATTTCATACTTGCTCGATGTTGCCCGAAGTTGCAGACTGAAATTAAGTATTTTTAAGGGTTTTTTATTAATATTTGTTAAAGAAATAATTTTTAAGTAACTATTTTTCAACATTGGATATAAATATACCCTTTTCTAAGCATAGCCAAGCATTTGCTATTGGATTGTACAACCCTATGTTATCGTTAACAGAGCGATTCCATGAGCAAAAAAAACATGTTAGTTAACATGTTCTGTTAACGTTCTGTTAACGAAACGTCGAACCTGGCATATGTATTGGTGTATACGAATGGGCTTTTGGGCTACGTGTATTGGTTGAGCGAGCTGTTCGCTTTCAAACTGCGTGACGTCATTTCAAGCATTTGGGTTTTATTTCTTCATTGGGTTCCACCTGTTTTTTGTAAGAATACTAGTCTATTTTACAAAAACCGTTAAAATACAGACCGATTCTAGTCAAAGTATAATCATGCTAAGCCTTCCCAAACCTTATGCTTGAAAATTAGGCAGAAGTACATATTTTTACATAAATAAATATTTTTATTTATGCAAGAGAATAAGAAGTATTTTATTTTCAAAATCCTTTAGGAAATATACTCCAGAAATGCCTAAATATTAAACAATTCATTAAATAACTCGCAAGTTTTAAAGCGTTTGGAGGTGTTCGAAAGCGTTCGAAAGTGTTCGAATTGCATATTTCTGTACTCTTCTCTCTTACGGCCTATTGTGATTGCCTCTCGCACTTGCAACTTATCATCCAATCAGCTCTGTTTAGATCTACAGACCTCGGCCCAAAAATAAATACCATAAACTCCCTTTGTAATTTAACAAAATACCATACAAAATAATACAAAAAAAATTTTGTAAGGCTAATGTTTTATTACATTAACAATTTTATTTATTGTTTCTCTTTATTAACATGTACAAAAAGTCTTTGTTGTGGGTTTACCTGGTTAAGGGTTTTATTTAGTAAAGATGGGGCTCGAATGACCGAATTTGGGCCATCAAACCCATGTCGTCGTCGTAATTGTGTTTCTGTTGTCGTCAGTTCAATAAATCACCAATTATGTCAGTTTTAAGAGTTTAATAATATACATAACTTATAAAAAAAAACGGGAGCTTGTCGACTGTGCTCTAGGTCGCTTGGTGAGAAAAAGATGATTTTCAGTTGAAAAGAGTGGCAACCTCTTCGATATGTTGCTTATGGATATGGTTACACTTATCGATACATTTTTAAATTGTAGAAAATACGTTAGCTTTTTAAATTAAATAAACGTTTATCAACATTCTCCTCCCAAGTATTGTAGTCGTTACTTATTTCAATATAGACGACGGCAATACTTTTACAATATCTTTGGCTTAACATCTAATTTGATTAACTTAACAATGGGTCTTTTATAAACGTTACCTCTTATCTTAACGTCTACAATCCGAACAGTGTTATCTTTGGCAGGGTACGCTTTAACAATTATGCCTTTAGGCCAAACATTTCTTGGCAGATCTGCATCCATTACCAATACAATATCACCTTCTTTTAAATTATCAAATTTTTTAGTCCATTTACGACTATACAAAATAAATTGTCTATATTCTTTTC
>VNJO01009130.1:0-37968 GCA_008042535.1 Drosophila tani | reverse complement strand
TCAAAGTCAAAATGCATAGTAATAAGTAAAAAGCCAATAGAAACCAGATTTTTAGAAAGCCTTGAAATCAGTAACAAGCCTATAAAATATGAGGAGTCGGCAACAAATCTTGGCATTACTTTTAATAATACCTTGAGCTGGAGTAAACATATTTCAAAAGCCACTGGTCGAACATATGGCTTGTTGCGTCAGCTCGCTACATCAAAAGACTTTTTACCACAGCAAATCAGGATGCTTATATCAAAAGCCATTCTAATTCCCACTCTTTTTTATGGTGTTGAGATCTTTGGCCACTGCGACACTAGAGATATGCAAAAGTTGACAGTAGCTTTAAATTCTATAGTTAGATATGTGTTTAAACTAAATCGACTTGACCATGTATCCCACTTGACCAGTAAGCTACTTGACTTAAACTTGACCTCGTGGATAGATTATAGGACTCTTATATATCTCCATAATATTGTGACAACTCGGCAACCACCGTATCTCTACAATAAGCTCAGCTCTGCAACATCCACAAGGACTAATAATTTCATATGCCCAAGATATAAATCTTTAACTTCAAGCAGACAATTCTTTACCAATGCTATCCGCCTCTGGAACAACCTCCCACATAACTTAAAGACTATTAGATGCGCAACTCAGTTTAAATTAAAAATTAAGGAATATTTAAAATAGAACAAACAAAATAGTAAACGAAAATAAAGATAATATAAGTAAGAAACAAAACACAAAATAAAATAAATAAAATAATATAGATTTAAGTTAACGAAATCAAAATGTGAGTAAAATATTTATAAGTAAATTGTTAGAGTAAGAAATATTATTTAAAACAAACTCATAATATGTGTGTCCATTTTGACTAGTGCAATAAATATAAGTTTACTCTTGTAGCACTAGGATATTAAGAAATAAATAAATAAATAATAAATAATATAATAAATAAGAAGGCATTCGCGGACTTGTTCTGAAAATTTGAGTAAAATCGGAGGGTAAACATGGAAGTTATTAAACAATAAAGTTTCTATGTATGTATGCTTATTCTTCTTGTTGAAGCTACGTACTCAGACACCCGAAAAGGGTTCCGTAGCATTGAGTCAAAACGAGAGGTTAATAGTCACCCTCTCGCTCTATTGCACGGGTCAGGACTACTTCTCGGGTGTCTGAGCACATAGCTTTTGAGTGTCAGTGCATGTTGCATAACATTTGTCTTTTTTGGGGTGTTGCTCAACATGTTTCTAGCAACTTTTGTCTTCATTTCTCAACACTTTCTTTTTTCCTGTGCTATTTAATTTCACCCACAATGCTTTGGGTACCGGGTATCTCACAGTCGAGCACAGTCGACTGTAGCTTTCTTACTTGTTTCTGATCATAATGGGACAAATGTTTGCATCATGATTAGTAATCATGCTCGTTCAGCACAACTATCGCATGAAATCTATCAGTAATCAGTTATCATGTTCTGGTGAACGCAACCAATGATTCCTCGAGTCTGAGAGTGCCTTGACAATACTGTCAATGCGATTTGAAGAATACTGGTATCCCTTAGTCACCGCAGCAAGTCCCTATTGGAGTAACCAAGATGTCCCTGATTCCTTGCTTTACCATGGGTTCCATAGTGCGTTGCAAGACCTGTTTTGACGAGAACTTTTCGGGAGAGGTAAGAGATCCATCTATTTCTTTAATTTACTTATTTAAATGCTGGATCAATCGGTTCCCTAGGTGGTGGCCTTTGATCTGGGCGCTAAAATGCTAATGTTGCGCTGCCCCGCCAGCAAGGGCGGTGGCGATGAGCAGACCAACAGCAAGCTGACCATTGTCAACCTCTCCATGTGCATAGACATAGAGATTGTCAAGGAGGTGCTGCTGCCCCTGGACGATTTGCGACCCTCACTCGAACGCCTTGATCTGCAAATGGTATGTTCATTCTGACCGAAGGCAGGTTCCTTCATTAATTTCCCTTTGCAGCTCCAGGAGCGATTGCGCCATGCTACGGATCAGCGTTCTGCTTACTGCCGGAGCTACCATGCCAACGCCTCGCCCTTCGGTCAGGCTCTGTTCCGGGTGCTGGTCAAGCACTTTGGCGATAAGCTGGTAATGTGGCAGGAGCAAGGAGACTTTGTGGCCATTGAGGTGATGCATGATGTGATCATCAAACCGCCGTATACCGTGAAGAACGTCGAGGGGAAGACGCCCAAGTCGCTGATGTACGTTCGTGGCGTTGTCGAGAGCTTCCATAATAAACAAAAAAAATAAAGCAGCCGTGCCATGGCAACAGTTGTTGTCTATATAACACTCAATTGGGTCTTTGTTTATCAACAAAACGAATTCGAAATACATATAGAGTCGACCCACACAGGGAATACTTTTCTTTATCTGCCTGGCAAATGCCATTGTTATTTTTCAGAAATTAGTTTTATTTACTGCAAATCGTAGAGAGAGTAGCCATGGCCGATGATGAAGATAAACCAAAGAAGCACACCCTGGACACTCTGTTCGCGGTATATGCCAACTATCAGGTATGACGCATAGCTCTGGTGGAATTTCTTTACTCAATCGTCCGGCTGCAGGTAATACCCACGGAAATTGAGAACGAGGTGTTTGACAGCATCCTGCTCTCGCAACTGGATGCCTGGCTGGAGCAGGCGAAGCTCATCCCGAATCCCATAACCCGCACTCAAACGGGTCTCATCTACATGCGATACAAGTAGGGATCTTAATCGGTATATATTCCTTTCCTATATCAATCGATTCCTCCTTAGGAAATGGCGCTTGGAGTACGAAGACTTTCTGGAGGTTCTGCAGCAATTGGCCCTCGATAACGACCTGGTCCTGGATGAAATGAAGCAGACAATGATTGATGCTGGAGTACCGAGCGGTGACACCGCCATCGTCATAGTCAAGTAGTACAAGTTCTGGTGCAAAACTGCAGTTTTATTTATTTACATAAAAAATGTAGGCGTACAACAATTAAATTTTAGACAGTAACAATTACATCGAGGTTTATATAACTTTGATTAGTTCACAACACATGTGTGAGATAGTGTAAAAAAGGTCAAAGAAAAAGCCTCTTACCGATAGATAACTTTTAGTTAGTTTTAACAATTACTTTGATATTTGATATTGAGGGTGCTGAGGGTAATTTTGTTGAGATTACAGATTTCAAAGAATACTTAATACAAATTATAAGGGGAAATACAAATAAAGGTACTGATATTATTACCTTCAGTATTTGTATCATGATTATATTTATTCGATAAGTGATTTGATCTGTTCGTATCGATTTCCTACCCTGACGTTCACATTTGTTTGGACATAGCGGAGCTTTCGATTGGCATTAGTTGAAGCACCTGCAGTATTACAAAAATATATATGCACATTGATTCCATAACTCTAGTAAATAATGTTAATGCATAATTGATGGCTGTTGTAAGGTAGAGTAATGCACTTTTCAGTTTGTACTGGCAAATTCCGGCTCTTGGCGAGGTGCACATAGAACGCATTTCATTGATGCTCGCTCTCTGAGTCATCCCTCCAGCAAGCACCGTATATACAGTGTATATAGTGTCTATATATATTATCGTGTTTATCGTTTAACGCCACCTCGTGCCTCATGCCAAGGCCACTCCAATTTCGCCGCATGATTCTGTGTATTTCCGGCTTTCGTCATACGATAAGGTTCTCTTGTTGCCTTTATGACTTATATATCTCTCTTCTCCGATCTCCCGGCTATATGGTCGTGGTTCTGCTCTTGCTCACAGCGTGCATGAATAATGCAAATCGTGGATTTAAGTATACGTGGCACTTAGGATTAGATTAGTATCAATTGAAGGTGATTTACGATTTACGATTTACGATTTACGAGTAAATGGTCCGTTCCAGCCAGTCGTCCAGATTGAAGAAGGCCGTGTCCGAGTTGTCCGTGTCCCGTTCGCGGAACATCTCGATGAAGGTCCTTACCTTGATGGCGCACATCAAGAAGTCGTCGAAGGGAATCTGTCCCTCGCGCGACCCGTAGCGATGGGCGAGGGCATTCAGCAGCCGGTTGTTCAGATGGTAGCCAGCCGAATTGAGGGCTCCGCGCAAATGGAAACCATCGATGCTGCCCGAGCGGCGGGTGTCGTACAACTTGAACACCGCCCGCCACTTGGCAATATCGGTAAGCAGGGCCTCGAACTCCTCGAAGCCCAGGCGGCCGGAGCGATCCTTGTCCAGCATGGCTACCATCGAACGTACCGCGTCCTTGGAGAAGCCCTCGCTGCCCACCATTACGTCGCGCATGGAGTGGTCCAGAATGCGCTTCAGCTCCTGCCAGTCCACCTCCTCGTCGTCGCCGGCCACACTGTCGAACAGGCGACGCAGGGCAATGCGCTGTGGGTCATCCTCCTCCTTCGGCGTCGGCGGCGGCAGTGCGGGGGCAATGCGGTCATCCGTCTCGCCGAAGCCCACCTCGTCGTCGTTCTCCTCCATGTTGTTCATCGTCTCCGAGAACACTCGGATGATGAACTCACCCTCCTCATTGGGATCGAACGTCGAAGGAACGATGAGGTAATGGCCAGGCGGCAACTTGAACCGGGCGCACACCTCTCGCGTGTTGATAAAGTGCGGAGAGCGTGCCACCGAGGCGCGATACTTGAAGAAGTTCAGTCCCTGCGGCTTCACCTGCATGTCCCGGTCCGTCAGGTGATAGATGGCGAAGCCGATGGTCAGACAGTCGATGCCCACGTTGCGCTTGCTTCTTCGATTCTTCTGCATCAGGGCCACAATAGCGGTGCACTTCCCATCATCATCCTCGTCGTCTGGGTCCTCCAGCGAGATGATGTACTGTGGATTGTGCCAGAAGGTCTCCAGGAAGTTACGACAACCGCCGGCCGTAACACCGGAACTCCACTCTCCCTCGAACATGGACATCTCCCACTTGCGGCGTGAGCTCTGCTGTTGGTCCTCAGTCAGCGAGTCCGGCGACAAGTTACAGATCTCCACGCGATCAAAGTGATTGAGGAAGTCCTGGAAGGACATCCAGAACTCTCCATCGCGATCGAAATTAAGGCCAATCTCTTCCTTCGTGTGCTCTGGGATGAAGCGCCACTCGGGCGAACTGTCGCTCCAGGGACCACTCCATTCGGCGTCGTTGCCCCAGGGATTTCGCATCCGGATCATGGGCAGCTTGCCCTGCCGATTGGGCGTCGAGATGTCCATGAGGCACACCTTGGTAATGGAGTAGGCGTGGCCGCGAATCAAACCCTGCGGCGTCTCCGCCTCCAGCACGTGTGGATCCGGCTCCAGAGAGCAGCCCATCATCGAGCCACGCTCGGCGGCCTTCATCATGATGCTGAATAGATTTGGAGGAGCCTCCTTGATGTCATACCACTCGGTAACGCCGCCGGTGAAGTCCTCCATGGCCTCGCACGTGGTGCCGCCTAAAAGGGAAATAAATATCCCAAAATGAGCAAAGTTTAAGAGCGCTTTGAGCAAAGTGTCAGAGATGACCTCAGGAAGTGAGAGCTCGAACAAATCGCTCTCTCAATGAGCGTAACAAGAAAACCTTAACAGACAGCACTCAACCGAAGACCAAAAGGAAGAGAAACAAAGTGTTAGGACTCTTACCCTTAAGAGCTTCATAGGAGCCATGCAGCTTGGCGTAGGCCTTCTCCAGCAGGGCGCTCCAGAACTCGTTCTTCTCCGTTGAGTGCATGTAGATGAGCTCACCGTTGTACGTGGGCAGACGGTCGTCGATCACCACCTCCACCCACTTGCCGTACTGCCAGAACTTGAAGTGGAAAATGCCGGCGTAGTTCTCCTGGAAGTCCTGATCCGGCGGGATTACGCGGAAGAACAGCTTCGAGTCCTGCGTTAGGTTGGCGGCGGCTGCCAGGAGCCAGCAATCACCCAGCTCGCCCTGCTGGACATCGAACCGGGAGTAGCCCTCGACGAAGAACTGCGGGTCATCCACGATGTCGCCGGGACGCAGCCACTCGTAATAGCGATCTGGTCGCCGCGAGTACATCAGCGAGGCATCATTCGCCGGGAAGTCCGGATCCTCGAACATGGTTCCATTGGCCACGCACGATTCTCGCAGGGTGGCAAAGTCGGTTCCGTGGACGCTCGTCTGCCGCTTGCTGGTGGCCTTGCGGCCCATCCAGAACATGTTCTGGTTCTCCGGCACCTTGACGCTGGTAAAGCTCAGCTCGGCCACGCCCACTGAAGGCTCTTCCTCCGGGGTGGGTGCACTGGCCGGTGGCGGAGCCGAGGGATAAGGCAGAGCCGGAAATCCTCCTCCCTGCTGCTGCGGAGCCGGACTGGTGGGCATCGGGGCGTACGGCATTGGCATGCTGGGAAAGCCGGGCATGGCATTCGGGTACGGGGCCAGCGGGGCAGACGGATACGGCAGATTGGGCTGCGGCATTCCGCCGGGATAGGGAATGCCCGTTGGGTAAGGCGCCAGCGGAGCCGATGGATAGGGTAGCGATGACTGGGAAGATGGCAGGCTGGGATAGAGACCAGCTCCGGGGTATGGCGTGGCGCCAGGATAGGGCGCCGATGGTGCTGCTCCCGGCTGCGGCATTCCCATGCCCATGCCCATTCCAGGGCCCGGGTACGAGGCGTTCTGTGCGTGACTCGTCTGCTTCACCACATACGGCATGCCGCCCACGGACTCGGACGATGGGTACGGCAGCGAGGGGTAGAGCCCCGCCTTTGGCTTGGCGCCTCCATCGCTACCTCCACCGCCGCCGCCTCCTCTGCCGCCGCTTACTTCATTCTTGCTGTATCCCAAGGCCGCTAAATTGACAAGGCCAATGCCACTCGCATGATAATTCTTGGGGTAATTATCAATGCCGTACATTTTCACTGGGTTTTTGTCTGCTTAGGCCTGGTATTCCTCGGGTTTTTCCCACTTCCTCGGTTAAATGGCGCTGCAGATCGGGGAAAAACTAAAAATCTAGGTGGATCCAGATGTTGAACAACTCGCTGCCGTGCTAAAACTGCTGACTCGTTGGGAATTGTACGCTTTAAATGGGAGAAGTATCCAAATTTAACTTTCTCGGTAAATGATTCATAATCTTTAACCCTTGTGCGGGCCGGTTTATGCCCTTGCATATGGTACGGCTATTTTTTAAATTTAATTACAATGAACATCAAATAAATTACTTAATATGATTTTGAAAGTTCCTTAAACATTTAGTTTACATATTTGTTTTAAACTTATAAAATGGAATAAAAGACATGTAAAAAATTTCAAGAATGTGGAAAGTCATAGATTTGGCATTCTAAGTCTAAAGTTGACCAGTAGCATATTGAGGCATTTATCCGTTATATACAATAATGCAAATAAACAATTAAAAACTTATGTTATGGGTTTTGGGTATATAGAAAAATTATGTTTTTCAATATTAACCTGTATTTTTATATATATCGTATGAAAAACAATTATAGATTATAGATTTTAGATCCTCAAGATTAATTTGGATTAAATATTTTTGATAGACGAATAATTAATTGCTTATTAATATTTTTCTAACAAGGCAAATTCAACCCCCATAACCGTATAAAGGTTAAGCTAAGTGGGCAGGGCTGCATTATCACACCAGAGTTGCCATTGCTGCCAAATAGCATTTGGTATTTTTTAGCACGTCGGCATGCACGAACAGAAGAAGAAGAAGAAGTCAAACAATGCTTTGAATTTTTGATAACAAACGCGAAATTTTGTGAAATCCTCGAGAAGTTCAGGCAATTAAGCGATGGAAACGACACCTGAGGTGCCGGAGGTGCCGCTGCGCCCGTTTAAACTATAAGTATTCCTCCGGCTCTTTTGGAAATACAAAATTAACGATTTTTTCATTTCCACCAGCACGGCGCATCAGGTTGTGAGTCTCACGGGCATTAGTTTTGAGAGAAGAAGCATAATCGTAAGAAAAGATGGAAAATTGTACCCAAAAGATGTGTTATTACATTAATATTTATCCGTTTTAGGGCGTGGTAGAGCTGACCATCGTGCCGAACAACGAGAACCTGCGTCTCATCAGGCTGAATGCCAAGCAAATGCGGGTTTACAGCGTCCTTCTGAACGACGTGTGCCAGGCACAGTTCGAGTACTTCGATCCCTTCCAGAACATTTGCCGCAAGGAGCCGAAGAGCCGCTCGCTAGAGGTCTACTCCAAGCATCACTTGGCCGCTGGCCAGGTGACCGATCCGGATGCCAACTGTGGCGAGCTGTTCATCACGGTGCCGCCGGAGGGGTATTCGATGATCCAGGAAGGCCAGGCCCTGCGCATCCGCATCGAGTTCTCGCTGGAGAATCCCAAGAGCGGCGTGCATTTCGTCATACCGCCGCCCGCTTCCACGGACGAGGACACCCAGATGAACTCCTCGCACATGTTCACCAACTGCTACGAGAACTCGACGCGCTTGTGGTTTCCCTGCGTGGACAGCTTCGCGGATCCCTGCACCTGGCGGCTGGAGTTCACGGTGGACAAGAATCTGACGGCCGTGTCCTGCGGCGAACTCGTGGAGGTCATAATGACACCCGATCTGCGGCGGAAGACCTTTCACTACACGGTGACCACTCCCGTTTGCGCACCCAACATCGCCCTGGCCGTGGGCCCATTCGAGATCTACGTGGATCCGCACATGCACGAGGTGACCCACTTCTGTCTGCCGGGAAGTCTGCCCCTGCTGAAGAACACCGTGCGCTACCTGCACGAGGCCTTCGAGTTCTTCGAGGAGACCCTCTCCACGCGCTACCCCTTCTCGTGCTACAAGCAGGTGTTTGTAGACGAGCTGGACACGGACATCAGTGCGTATGCCACGATGAGCATCGCCTCGGTGAACCTCCTCCACTCCATCGCCATCATCGATCAGACGTATGTGTCGCGCACCTTCATGTCGCGCGCGGTGGCCGAGCAGTTCTTTGGGTGCTTCATCACGTCGCATCACTGGTCGGACACGTGGCTGGCCAAGGGCATCGCGGAGTATCTGTGCGGTCTGTATTCGCGAAAGTGTTTCGGCAACAACGAGTACCGGGCGTGGGTGCAGTCGGAACTGGCACGCGTGGTGCGCTACGAGGAGCAATACGGCGGCATCATTCTCGACTGCAGCCAGCCGCCTGCGCCGCTGCCCGTCTCCAGCACCAATCCAGCAGCGGCTGCCAGCAAGCAGCAGGAAATTGTCCACTACTTTCCCATCAAGAGCCTGCACACGGTCTCGCCCAAGTATGTGGAGGCGATGCGGAGGAAGGCTCACTTGGTGATCCGCATGCTGGAGCACCGCATCGGCCAGGAGCTGCTCATCCAGGTGTTTAACAAGCAGCTGGCCCTGGCCACCAATGCGGCGTCCACGAAGATAGGCGCCGGCCTCTGGTCCCAGCTGCTCATCTCGACGAATATCTTTATAAAGGCTATCTTCACGGTCACCGGCAAGGATATGTCGGTGTTCATGGACCAGTGGGTGCGCACTGGCGGCCATGCCAAGTTCTCCCTGACCTCCGTGTTCAACCGCAAGCGGAACACCATCGAGCTGGAGATCCGGCAGGACTTTGTCAATCAGCGGGGAGTGAGGAAGTACAATGGTCCGTTGCTGGTGCAGCTTCAAGAGCTGGATGGCACGTTCAAGCACACGCTGCAGATTGAGAATACGCTGGTGAAGGCGGACATCACCTGCCACTCGAAGAGCAGGCGCAACAAGAAGAAGAAGATCCCGCTGTGCACGGGCGAGGAGGTGGACATGGATCTGTCGGCCATGGAGTGAGTTTCCCATTGAATTTCGTATAAAATTAGTCTTAAAATTAGCCTTAATTAGCGACTCACCTGTGCTCTGGATACGCCTCGATCCGGAGATGATTCTGCTGCGTGACCTGATCATTGAGCAGCCCGACTTCCAGTGGCAATACCAGCTGCGACACGAACGCGATGTCACGGCCCAGTTCCAGGCCATTCAGGCCTTGCAGAAGTATCCCACGAATGCCACGAGGCACGCCTTGACCGACACCATTGAGAGCGAGCGTTGCTTCTACAGGGTGCGCTGCGAGGCGGCCCACAGCCTGACCAAGGTGGCCAACCAGATGGTGGCCTCCTGGAGCGGCCCCCCGGCCATGCTGAATATATTCAGGAAGTTCTTTGGCTCCTTCAGTGCGCCGCACATCATCAAGCTGAATAATTTCTCCAACTTTCAGCTGTACTTCCTGCAAAAGGCGATACCCGTGGCCATGGCAGGTGGGGGTTCATGGAGGCTTTTATCCTTTTCCGATACTTAATCCAAAGGATTCTCTTACCTCTTTAGGTCTTAGGACTTCCCATGGCATCTGCCCGCCGGAGGTGATGCGTTTCCTCTTCGATCTCTTCAAGTACAACGAGAACTCGCGCAACCACTACACGGATGCCTACTACCGAGCTGCCTTGGTGGAGGCCCTGGGCGAGACTCTGACCCCTGTGGTCTCCGTGGCCATGCATGGCACTCAGATCACCACAGACAGTCTCTCCACAGATGCCAAGTGAGATTTGCTTAAGAAATAAAGATTGCCAAGATCCCTCATTGAATTCCTATTCCCTTCCCCCGCACAGACTGGTTCTGGATGAAGTGACTCGCCTGCTGAACATGGAGAAGCACCTGCCCTCGTACAAGTACATGGTTTCCGTGTCCTGCTTGAAGGTTATCCGCAAGCTGCAGAAGTTCGGCCACCTGCCCTCACTGCCCCACATTTACCGCAGCTATGCGGAGTATGGCATCTTTCTGGACCTTCGCATCGCAGCCATGGAATGCCTCGTGGACTTTGTGAAGGTGGATGGTCGCAGTGAGGACCTGGAGCACTTGATCACTCTGCTGGAGACAGATCCCGATCCCGCGGCCCGCCATGCTTTGGCCCAACTGCTGATCGACAACACGCCCTTCACCCGCGAGTCGCGAAGCCGCCTGGACAAGGCCAATCTCGTGGAGCGCCTGTGGCTGAGCCTCAACACCTTGGGCAACGACACCAAGCTGCGCTGCGACATCGTGGACCTGTACTATGCTCTGTATGGGAACAAGCGTCCGAATTGCTTGCAGGCCAGCGAGAACACCAGCTTCTACAAGGATCTGATGAAGGATAATAGCAGCAGTGCTGGCAGCAGTGGCACAGGTAGCTTCAAGAATCAGAAGAACAACGATACGAAGCCGCCTGCAACGCTAAGCGATGGCCTGGACAGTGAGCCGCAGGAGCGACACAAGCCCGCCATGGTCACCATTAAGCGCACGGCCACGGAGGCCTTCGAGGTGGGCGATGAGATCATTAAGCTGGAGCGCAGCGAGGAGATCACAGTCTTAAATGAACCAGTTAACGTGGAGGCCTACAGCAGCGAGACCAAAGTCAAGATCCACCCGGCGGCGGATGATGATGCACCACCCGAGTCGCTTCAGTTCACGAAACGGCTGAAGACCGAGGTGTACGCCGAGGACGATAACTCCTCCATGATGATGGATGTGGCCGACTCTGTGAGGTACGAGAGCAGCTACGACGAGAGCAAGTTCAAGGCCGGCGACGGCCTGCTCAAGAAGAAGAAAAAGAAGGACAAGAAGAAGCACAAGCACAAACACAAGCACAAGCACAACAGGGAGAAGGACAAGGAGCGCGAGCGCAAGGACAAGGACAAGCGGGATCCGCAGATCTCGCGAATACAGGCACGCGAGGCAGCCACTCCGGACACGCTCAGCTCGGCGGACAGCAGCAATAGCCACAGCAATTCGCCCTTCGGCCTGAACTAAGCGAGGGTTCCGATGGAGGAAGGACGAATTGTAAAAGCAAACAGGGGGACGGTGGCAAGAAATAAAGCTGAACTAAGTTTAGTAATTTTCTATTAAACGGGCCCCTTCAAAAAAATTAAAAAAAAATAGATAGGGGGTGCTTCAACGTACATTTGGGTATAAAAACTATGTTGGGGACGCTCTTAGTTTAGTCACAATAAATCTTTAAAGTTTAGCCTAAGTCCCATACAAAATACAGTGGTCTTTGAAGCTTAAAATGTTTGTCAAATTGTGCTTAGCGTAAATACTATATATGTCGACACTTTGCACACTTTGAATACATTTATGCGTGAAATATAAATAAAACAACAATTTGACAACGTAAAATACGTAGTAATTAATTTTTTAATTCATTTGTTTTGTTTAACTTGGATACCCAAATGTACGTTGAAGCACACCTTATCTATGTTTTTTTTTTTTATTTTTTGGAAGGGACCCGTTTAATAGAAAATTACCCTAAGTTTTAATTGTGTCTTTTTAAATGGTCTATTCTTTTACATGGGGTCTCCCATAAAGCCTAGTACTCAGATAGACGAAAAGTGTTTCTAGGCAGTGAGAGAGAGTGAGGGGTCAATAGTTGAGAAACACTTTTCGACAGCGATGTTTTATTGCCTTGTTCCACTGCTACATTCTGCACCATTCTCGGGAATGGTCTATTCTTCTACACGGGGTCTCCCATTAGGGAGAATGGTCCATCCAAAATGGACCATACTAAAAAAAATACTGAAAAATGTTGATTCTTAAGCGATATTTTGTAAGTTCCTTCCCTAAACCTTCTAACCCTTCTCTAATTTCTAATTGTTTCTGATATTATGAATATTTTTTACATAAAGCTGTTGCAGTGGAATTACCTACATTACATTTTTGAAAATATATTGCAGTGGAATTGCAGAATTATTAGGACTTTCCCTTTCATTGTCTTTAAAAGTAACTCCAAAAGAAGGACAATCAATCTTCCGAAGGATCCTTAGCAATTCCCCCCCATTTTTGTTAGTTTTTCATATATTTATTTCGTTGGTTTATAATTTAACATTATTCGCAAGTGCTGAAACATTTTTACAATACTTAGAAACTAGGCAAGGACATTTTAACTAAAACAGGACGTGGTCTCTCTCACTCACTGCACCTTCTCCTTCGCGGTCTGCTCCTGCGTCTCCGGAGCCGCCGCCTTGGGCTCACTGCCCGCCACAGCAGTGTCCTGCTCGTCACGCGGTCTCCTCTTCTGCAACGCATGGATGTGGGCATGGGCATGGGCATGATGAGGATGCGACTGGCCCTCGATCGGCTGCAGATATGTGACACTGCCGCCGCCAATGCCCGTGGCCGTGGTCTGGTGCTGCTGCAGCTCTCCGGCGGAGGGAGTGGACAGAATCTTGACCGACGGCTCCGAGGGAGCGGCCAGCGATCTGTGCTGCTGATGGGCGGACAATTGGCGGGTGGCCAAGCGCATGATGTGGGCATAGTCGACTGGCGGCTGATGGCGATACTCGGGATGATCCTTCACGTACTGCTCATATGGGACGGGAACGGGCACGGGCACTGCCTTGACCGGATAGCCAGCATCCACAAGAGCCTGGAACTCCGCCTGGGTCAGGGGCTTACCGTTGGGAGGCGGCAGATTCAGCTGCTTAACCTCGTCCAGGGTACGCAGCTTCTGCACCGGAGCCGTTGTGGGCGTGGGTCGAGACGGCGTGGCAATACCCGTTCCCTGGGACACATAAATGCTGGACTGTGACGGCGACGGCGAGGGATACTCAGCGTGGAGCGGCAGAGAAGTGGGTGTGACCGCCAGATTTCTCTGGGTATGCTTTAACGGATCCGGGGGACTGGGATAGAAGTTAGATGGCGGCGGCGGAGACGGTCCCGGACGCTCGTAGTCGGCGTAGAGGAGGGCCTTCGTGGGCGAGGGCAACTTGTAGTGCTTGGACCGGTGATACTGCTTGGGAATGGGACTCGGCTTGGGAGCAGCCGTGGGCGCTGCCTCCTGGTAGTAATACTGCGATGGCTGCGGCTGATTGGCCTGCTGCTGTGAGGGATAGACCACAGGTCCCAGTCTCTTGGGCTCGGACGTGGGATAGATGGGAGTCGGCTGCTGGAAGCTGCTGAACTTGAAGAGGGACGGCACGAATGGCTGGTTGTTCGCGTCCAGCAGGGAATTCGGGGTGCTGGCCAAGTAGGCCTTGGGCTGCCTCAGAGCCGGATGCGAGGTGGGCGGTGGTGGGTGCTGGGGAGGAGGCTGGCGAATGGACACCTGCTCGTTGCTGCTGTCCACGTAGGCTAGGCCTGGTCCCGGCTTGTTGGCTGCCAGCAATTTCTCGATCTCGCTCTCCAGCGAGGACTTGGCCAGCGGATGATTGGGCAGGGTCTTGTAGCTGATCTGAGGCTGGTAGTAGGCGATCTGTGGTGGCAGGCCGTGGTACTGTTGCTGGCTCGGATGCGGCACTGGCTTGTGGAGCTGCACGCGCTGCGGCTGCTGTTGCTGGGGCTCATCGTCCTCCTGAATCTGCTGCGACTGCGGCAGCGGCAGGTACTTGGGCCCCCCTCTGGGGTGAGAGTAAGTGGGCGACACCAGCTCCTGTTCGGCCACCAGGCGCTCCCGATAGCCGCCCAATCCCAGTGCAGGATCCGCCTGCTGCAGGACCTTGTGAGTGGCAGCTGTACTATGAATGGGCAGGGGCTTGGGTTGAGGCTGCACGTGCTGCTGCTGGTGATGCTGCTGCTGATGCTGTTGCTGTTGCTGCTGACGCAGTTGCTCATGGTAGGCTCTGGCCTGCAGCTCCTCCTCCAGGAGCTTCAGGAACTGCTCCTCGGGAATGACCTGGTAGGGCTGTAAGTGGAACCTTGTAGATTTCATCTTCGGATGAATATTTTAGCTTGAGACTCACCTGCTGGGGTTGCTGCTGGTGCTGATGCTGCTGCTGCAGCTGGGGATTCCCCGACTGATGCTGGGGCGCGGGCAATGGCAATGGCAACTGGTACGGACCCACTCCCTGGTACTGACGTGGCCGGGGCTGGTGATGCTGCTGCTGGAGCTGAGGCTGCGGCTGGATGGACACCGTGTAGCGCTGCTCCGCCTCCTGCTCCTGTTCCTGCTCGTCTTCGGCGACGGGAGTGGACGACTTCTTGGGCGAGCTGGCCGCACCCTTGCCTTGACCCGAGGCCACAAGGGCCTTGGGCTGGTGATGGCGCATGATATCTTGCAGATAAACATAGTGCTGCACCTAGCAGATACGGATACGAAAAGTGAGAGGGGGCGCATAATTATGGTCCCCACTGTGGGCGAAGGCGGTGGCTGTGGAGGTGACGGCGACGGTGAGTGTGGGAACTCCACCGCCGCCGTCGGCCAATGTCAGCAGCTGTTTAATGTGGAGCCACTCCACCGCCACCACCTCTGCCCCCTGCCCCCTGCCACCAACTGAAGCCACTGGCAGTAACCACAACGGCGGCCACTGGTTGCAGGTGCTTCACAGCAGCAGCAGCAGCAGACGCTGTGAGAATGGCGTGGCATCTAAAAAATGAGTTTATATAACACTTGTCTTGTGGCAAACTTTGGCAACGCCAACACCAACTACAACAACAACAACGCCGACCAAGTCTTTGGCTCTTCGATGTTGCAACTCAAAAACAACAAACATTACACTGTGCAACAAGGGTTTGCCATAAAAGGCATCCTCTTTGTGTGTGGGCCTTATAAAGAGATCAATGGAAGCGCCGAGATAGTTACTTTGAAGTAAGCCCATAATGTATTCGGGAGAAATAAAAGGATTTTTCAAGAATTAAGTTAATATTTCACGCTAAAAAATTTATATTCTTACATGAGCCATTGATTACTTAGGGGGGTTGGAAGACAATAAAAGCAACTTAGTTACTGGATAAATCTCAGATGGTTGAAATAAAAACACTCAAAGCATTCCTTTATATTATTCAGTCCCAAAATTGAATTTATACTTGAATCCTTGATTACTAAGGGGGGTGGGAAGTCAAATAATAGTATATGGTATAATGGTTAACGGAAAAATATCTGAGTGTTGGGGATTATTAAAAAAATATCTGAATTCAATATATTCTGAATTGAATCTATGGTTAAATCTTAGTTGATTATAAAAAAAATATTCGATTTAAATTATTTGGACTCTACATAGCCTCATTAAACTCGAAAACAAGAACAGGATTTTGATCCGGTTGCTGTTTCCACCATTACTCAATGCCTAAAATCCCAAATGAACCAATAAAATCTTAGTTTGAAGGTCCCCTTGCTCTTGCCTGGCCATAAAAAGTCTGAAAACCCCCTTGAATTCTTCTCAAAACCTGTTGGTTAGTGTGTGGCATCGGTGGGTTCCCATTATTATGGCAAATAAAGCCGCCGGCAAGTCAAGGCGCCATCGAGCGACCGACAGACAGACGGAGACACAAAGCTGACAGACCAAAAGTGGGGTGATTATAACATTATGTCAACTTTCTTCCCACGACAGCCCGACCATTGTTTTCCACGGCGATGTCTTTGCATTATGAAGGAGAGACCCCGAGAGCTATAAATGAAGAAGCCAAGGAAAATCGAGTGGAAAGGGAGGTGGTGATGGAAAATGTTGTTGTCATTTGACGCGTAATAAGACAAATAATCATTTTGCAATTATGCATTTGTTGCTGTCGTCGCCATCGCCGTCACTGTCATGTCGTGACTTAGTTTTGCCGATTGCATTTATAATAAAAGTATTATCATTATTATACTCGCCGGCGCTTTTAATTTGTAATCCTACAGATACAAATATATATGTATATATTTTGTAATATAAACATTGTCTTTGGCTAATTGCAATTGCCGTTGTCTGCAAATTGCAATTCGTTCCGAATATAAACCGTCGTTAGGCCAACGGGGAGATATTGGTCAAGGTTTCTCGGCCTCGGCGAAAGGGAGAATTTTGTCAAAATTGAACTGGGATTTGGGATTTGGGATTGCGACGCGGCGGGGCCTTTGGCTTTTGTCTGGCCTGGCTCCGAGATGTTTACATCCGGCATTTTGCAAAGAATCGTGTGGCTGCCGCCGATGCCAAGTCACGATCCCGGGTCGTCCGATCTCGGGCCAGGTCCGTCCGAATGATGTCTGATGGCCGCGGGGCCAAGACAAGACCAAGACAGCGAACAACAGTCGCGATGTTGATGGAACGCCCCGCGATTGGCACTAAACAAACAGACGCTGCAATTCCTCGTGGCACAAGGCAATCCGTCAGTTGGACAGTCGATCAAATGGGCTCACCCACTCCCAGTGGAGAATCCAAAGGCGGGGCCTTCGATGTCAACGGAACTTGATTCCCTTTCAAACCGATCTTAATTATCATTGTATTAGAGAATATTACGATTGTGCTTTTACCCATAAACCCACGTATTCCGCCCCCAACTCACCTCCTGGCTCTGCTCGAGCAGCTGGGCAGCGTGCGGTCGAGAGTTGGCCGCCGCAAAGTTGCGCAGCTGCGGCTCCTGGTGCGACTCGTGCTGCTGGTGCTGGTGCGGGGCAATGGGTCGGATGATGAACTGGTTGGGCTTGGAGCCATAGATCGTCTCCTGCCCGTCCTCGGGATCATCGCCGGCGGAGAGGGCTGCCTCCGAGCTGCGGTGGTTCGGGTAGAGCGGCGTCTCCTTGGCGCTCACCTGTCGCTTGTCCTTGGTCGCCTCCGTCTCCAGAGGTGTGGAGGCGGAGCTCTTGCTGTCCTCCGCCGTCGCCGCCGCTGTCCGACTTCCGCTGCTGTCACTCTTGGCCTCCGCATCCACGACCTGGGCCCAGACGAGGCCTGTGTGGGAGATTCAACATGGATGTTGGTGTCAATAACATTAATATTCATAAAGGCATTGGGTTTAGTCGGACGTATAATTAATTAGAGATTAATAGTTATTTTAAGGAGTGTATTTTCCGATTTAGGAATTTAATTGGTTTATTCTTAAGGATTTTCTAAGAGAGTTGGTTAAATGTATTATATTTTCTTTAATTTGTAAATATAAATTGTTTTATTTAGGTAAGTAAGTGAATAAGTTCAGGTAAGTTCCTTAATAAATATTTAGCTATGTTCAATTTAAATTTCTGCATTGAATTTAATTTAAAAAAAAACATCAAAAACAATAATTTACCAAGCTTTGTTCCTCAAGTTGTAGATAGTTTTTAGAATCAATTAATAAACATATTTAAATATAATAAATTTTTAATTGTTTTTGAAAAAGCTATTAAGTTCTATAACCACTTCAAAAATAAAATGTAAGTTCCCATAAAATGTCTAGATCATAAATACAAATAATGTCTCCGATTCAACACATTTTTGTCATTTACTGTAAAAGATATATTATTAAATTGTTATGATCTGCTACTTTAAATAAATTTAATTTCATTATTTTCTTATCTGATCCTTAAATAATACTTTAGGTCAGGAAATAATTATTATTTAAATAAAATTAATTAAATTATTTAAATATATTTAAGTAAATGAAGAATAAAGACACACTATTTCAGGAAGACCCTTTTAAACACTTCTCTCAGCACAAAAGATGCAGTAAAGAATAGTTTGAAACTTTCCAAAGGCACATAATGCGTAACAAAAACTTAAATTAAAACGACAAGACACTAAACACTTCCCTCGGAGATCTACTCACCCAGCAAGAGTGTCAGGAGCAGGATTGGGATTCTCATCGTGTTGCGACACTGCACACGCAACGCCAAGAGACTAGTAATTGAATATCTGAATCTGTATCTTCCCGTTCGCTACTTTCACAGTCACTTGGTTGTTTTTCTATTTTGTTTTTTTTGCTTTGTATTTTCCCAGTCACTTGGATTCCAAGCTCTTCGTTTTCCTTGTCAGACGGTGGTGGGGATTACGATGGCCGCATCTGCTGGATCTGCATCTGCATGGAGCATTGCCGGCTGCAAGCTGCGAACTGCGAGCTGAGTGAACCAAAGGAGCACAGCACACGAAGCGATTATTACTTCAGTTATATAATTGAATTTGAATTGAAGATTCGACACAATCCAACATTGAAACCGACTTGCGAGCTGCGAATTGCGAAACCGAAACTGTAACTGAAACCGAATCCAAGTCGAGGAACTGGAGCTTGTATCCCGTAATCCTTGGATTGTTTATGGCGCGAAATTCGTAGCGTTTCAAATTGGATGCGACGACGTCGTGGTTAGATGGAGAATTACCGTCTTTTCCTGCTTGGGCCAGGAGTCGCAGCCTCGTCTTGGTTGGGACTGGGACTGGAACTGGGACTCGAATTCGAATTCGTATTCGGATCGGATTTAATAGATCGCGCACGCTGCACGTTCAGCCAACGAATCTTTGGCGTTGTGCGGCCAACACTTGTATTTATAAATCCCGTGGCCGAGAGACGAGACTCGGTTGGAGTCGGAGTAGCAGTCGGCGTAGTCTCAGTCTAAGTCGTAGTCGATCCAAGATCCGAGAGCCGAGTTCCGAGCTGCAGCCGACCTTTGCGGCTCGTCGTGCCAGGCCAGCCATCACCAACACAAAGAGAAAGGTCTGTCTGTGCTGCCGCTTCTCCGCTTCGATTCTCCAAAACCAACGACACACGGCAGGAAAAAAAAGAGATCATGTTTTGCTGTTTATGTGGATTTTTTTCCATTAAACCATAAATTAAATTTCAAAACAAATCAATTTTAAAGATTGAACTTGGGAATTTATACCTTAACAAAGCTAGCAAGGATTTTGTATGAACTTCTTCATATTCTAATCCAAATCTAACTAACTGCTTTTATATTACAATTTATTTAAAATAACGGTACGTTTAGTTTAAATATTTTTCCTTGTGCACCTACGACGTTTCCAGGGGGCCAATTGAACGTTGACGGCCCTGTCGGTGGCTAACCGCTAGTTAAGCGCTCGCCTAATGGTACGTCGGGCATTTGCCTGCCGCCTGGAAGCGCCCCGAAAATGCTAACGTGACACTAAATTGCCCGTCCGCCCTCACCGGGGGTTGGAACGGAGCAGGAGGAGGAGGAGTAGGAGGATCGGCTCTGGAGAGGAGAGCACTAGCTGCCGGCCATGGCTATTTGGGCTGGTCGAGGCTAAAGGGCACTTTTGTTTTTGTCTCTCTGACTCTTTCTGCGCCTTCTTTTGCAAATTGGGCGCATTACTTTTAACAAGCGTTTTCGATTCGGATGCGGGCTCCCCATTTGCGTTTCCATTTTCATTTGCATTAGCATTGCATATTTAATATGCCGAGGCCCAAGCCCAAGCCAAAGTACGAGTACGAGTGCTAACACTAGAGCTCCACCCCTACCAGCAAGTTCGCTGCCTAAGTCTTTCGTTTGACATTTGCAATTGTCGGAGGAACAGTGGGCTAGAGAAGGTTTTTGATGGACTGAAATGGGGAAGGTGTTCTTAGGCCTAAAGAGAAAGAAAAGAAAAAGGAAGGAAAGAAGAAAGGGATAAAGAAATATTTAATTTTGTAGATAAAACTTTGAGGATCTTGTCCAGTATTTATAATATTTTAATAGAAGGGGTTTTCACATTAAAAATATTCTTCATAAGAAAGAGTTAAGAAACACACTTATTTTTAAATAAATTATAATACAATTTTCCAAAAAACACACAAATATCTTATTAAATACAAAAAGCAGCTTTGAATAAAAAGAATGCTGATCAACTTCAACATTCAGCGTGAATAATTCAAGTGGAATTATTTAAATAATTTTACAATATGGTTGCATTATTCACACGTCTTCTTCATTATGCAATTTTTATTTGTAGACAACTTAAGACACTTTATAAATATACTGGTATACATGTATATTAATTTGGGGTAAAAATATATTACTTAAAAATAATATGTAATAATTATGAAAAGATATCATTCTTAATGTGATGAACTCTATTAAATCTACAAAAGTATTTGTCCCAATTTTTGCGAAAAGTTACCAGGAAATACATGATTCATCGCCTAGGGCTTCTTATATTTTTTGTGCTTTTAAACCTAACTTACCATTTTTCCCAATGAAAATATACTCCCTTGGTTTTCTCTGTTTACGACTAATACTCTCCTAATCTCGTTCCAAATCTCACTTGGCCAACTGTGCCCTTCTGTTGGCGGATCGGGGGCATTAACATTTCAGCGCATGCGTGGGCAGCTACAGTTAGAGCTGGGACTTGGTGTTTGAAGCTAATCCCGGCTGCCGCTGGCTGCTCCAAGCGCGGATTTCGGCTGACGGACGGAGTCAAGTCGGTGGCCAATTTGGCCAATTGCCGTGCTGGTTAATTGAGCCCGCTTACCTAATGCTAATCTAATGCCAGGCTAGGCTAGGATCGGGCTCCGCTTTTATGGGGGGCTTGCGTCGGTGGTGTCAAAGTTAACACGGTAGCTGTGAAATTTGGCGCTGAGGAAATCCGTGGAAATTGGCGACTGACGCAAGCTGCCATTTCCTCATCCTTAGCCAAATTGATTAGGACAGTTTGGCGGCAAAACTAAAGCTAACCAAATAAATAAGTTTATAATTAAGTTGAGGACTTTGGCTTTTGTTTCTTTTTTTTTTGCGCAACTTTTGATCGGAGTTGCTACTTATTATAAATTCTCCGCTGTTGTTGTTATTTTGTTCACATTGTCATTTAGTTGTCTGCGTGCTGGCTTGTGAAATTGTTGCATTGCATGCACAGCAGCAGCAGCAGCAGCAGCAACATCGATGCAGCAACGAGTGCAACAGCGGCAGCAACTGCAGCCGATGCGATCTGCGCAGTGGCAACATCTTCTTTTCTTCTACCACTATTTATTATTGTATTAGTATCTGATGGTTGTTACTTCAGTTGCTCTTTTTTTCTTAGCTTGTTTTTATATTTTTTCTTGCTTTTAATTTCAAGTGCTTTTTGCTGCAACAGTTTCTGGCCAACTCCACTTAAATCAATGGTGATCATGACGAGGACGATGATGATGGCAGTTCACATTTTGGCATTTGCATTTGCAGCAACTCACATATTCCGATCTCCTCTCGGTTTGGTTTCTATTTTTTTTTTTAAGCGACAGTTTTATGCTCCAAATTTTATGTGTATCAATTTATTAGACATTCGGACGGAGTCAACCTTAACATTTAGTTTATACTTTTGATATACTCGTGTGCAGTGCGGACGCGGAGCTCTTAATTGGCAACTCTGTGGCGGTATTTTGACGTTTTTACCACTGGTAAACCAGTACCAGTACCATGTTATGTTGGCCCCTGTTGTTGTTAATGAAAAGTCGTCGTTGGACAATGATATTGCACAATCTCCCGGAGAGTCCGGAGGTGACCTGCGAAGATACTCGGAAAATGTATCGCCAAGCTGTGTAGTAGCCGCAATCCAGCGAAGAGCACCATATGACAGGGTAAATGTTAATGGCAGTACTGCGAATAAATAATGTGTAATTTACCAGCCGGCAAGTGACAATTAAAATGCCATTCCGCGAACTACAAACGGCTATAGCTTCAGCTACTGTTATGCAGTAACTCAGCGACTCGCATACTTCCCATTTTCGGAGATCTCTGCTCGAACGGAACCGAGATGGGATTACCAATAATATGTACAGCAACAACTTACAACTTAATTGGAGTTGGTCAATATAATTTGTGGGGCCAATGGCAAGGGGGTGTTCTATGATCCATGATCCATTGAGGCATCGGAATGTTAAGACCGATGTAACACACACGCTTGACACACTCTGAGGGTGGTATTTATGAAAGTCACATAAAAAACATCAAGTCTCTATTCACTCGGCCGTAAAGCTCAATTATCAGGTAACATAGATGTTCTTACTGGGCCTTAATTAATTCGGTTTTATTATTTTGGCCATTATTTTCTGGGTAATTGAGGTGTCAAAAATAATAGATATAATTTATAGATCAGTTATCGGGTAATATAAATGAAAATGCATTTTATTATGCTTTAGTAAGCTTTATTTTCAAGTTTAGTAGAGTTTATCTAGCTTATTTATTTTTAATTTTGTGGCCAAAAGTGTTTACTGCATTTTTTAAGCCATTGGAAAATCAATATCTTTTGATACAATAAGTCCACTAAAATATATACACCGCCTATTAAATACTTTATATAGTTAATATAGTTATTTCCGGTACCTGTTACCTCTTAAATTTATAAACCTTTGTTTTGCTAGTGACTAATCTCATAAATTTGAATTCCACCTGGTAATGACTCCATAATCTGTACACAGTACCCTGTTTTTCTTTGCCCAACTTGGCTCACAAACCTCAAATCTCCAGCTGAGATAGCCACCTATCTCCAGCCCCATCAGAGATCTCCATCTGCAGCAGTCAATTATGTTTACATAGCTGTAAGCCAAAAGGTATAAACGTCGTCGCAGATAATTTATGAATCATAAAACTAAGTGCAATGCAAAAGTGCATTCTAATTCATTTAAATACAATTAAAATGGTCTCAGACGGAATGGCAAAACGCTTAAGGAATTACTTACTCAGGTGAAGGCCCACATTTCGTGATTTAATCCGAGGGGACGACAATCCTTGTCCGTCCCTGGCTGAAATTCAAATGTCCGGGATTGGCGGTAGCCCAGCTCCATTGAAGCGTGGCCCACACGCAGAAAAAAACATTTCAAAATCTTCACAAAAGGGAAAATAATTGCTCATAACATTTTTATAGCTTTATGAATAGTTATGCCTATTTTGGGACTCTCTTTATGGTATAGACTTGTTCCACTTACGTTTTCATATTTACTTTCAAAAAATATACATTTTTACAGGACTTGAGGCGATAAAAGAAACATAAACACATAGGCAACATAATATCTTTCTGAATGAGAAAGTAAAAGGAGTCAGAGATTTTATTTAGGGGTGTTTATTGTACTTATATTTACCCTAAATTAAAAAGCCCTTTTATTACATTAAAAAAAATAATAATAATTTAAAGAAGAGATTTATGATACGTAAACGCAATAAATTAAAAATAAACCACTAAAAATCCTATATTTAAATTTCTTCCTCTGCACATTTGCCCGACTACCAAAATAATTTGCTAATGAGCCTGGCCGAAAGGAGCAGCCATCCGTGGATTACATGCTGGGGGATCTGGAATCTTTGCTTTTCCAGCTGACTTTTGACTCGCATTGTTATATGATTTCTGCGCGGCCTGGGCCTGGGTCTGTGTCTGGGTTTCCTGGTTATTTTTTTTTTTTTAATTTACGGACTGCGGCGGCCACAAGTGCTTTGTATAATCGCGGGCCGCAAAAAATACCTGGGCAGCGTTTAATGACGGGCCTAAGCACTCTCCATGTTGATTTTCTCCGCCACTTGAGTGTTAATTTGGACCAAAAGTATATAGACTGTGGACCGAGCCAAGACCATGCATCAACGATAATGCCCTGCTGCGATAAACCATACAGTAATTTAATGCCTTCCATTCACGCCAAGACAGATCCGATAATGAGTTATATGGATCTTGGGCCCAGACAATTGATACTACATATACACATATAGCATATAATGGACTCCAGCCGACCTTGCGGTTATTTATAGATTAATATCTGAGAAAATAAAGGGTGAAAAGGGGTGCGATTACGCACTAATCAGATGCTATTGGGTTATTGTTTCTCCTCCGCCCCATTCCGATTGCACCATAAATCGCTGACTTTAATGGACGAAATCGGGAAAGCGTTGCAATCGTCAGCTCAGCAAAATAGTCGCGAACAATGAGCACAATGACAGACCAGCGGCTCAATGAATGAATGAATGAGTGTTGAAAAATATTCATAAAATAGGAAAAATAAGAAGCGCCGAGATTTTTCACACTACAAGCCGGAGTCAGGCCCAGCCAGCCGTGTAAACTCGTCGGCATTAGCTAAGAGGGCCCCCGGGCCCCGATCTACGATCCGCGATCCCGGATAACTTCATTTACATTTTGGGCGTGAGAAGAATGCAGCTGTGGCTGCTGCTGCAAAAATAGAGAAAAAAAAATTCAAATACTGTAGATCGGCTGCCTAATTAGATTATAACCAGCAGTTCCACGTACCACGGATAATGTGGATGGTATCTCTGGTATCTGCTCGCAGAGATCTCCTCCCGTCTGCGCCAATCTCAAATTGCGTGCCAAAGCACGCCCAAATCACGGGGTATTGCATAAGTGGGGCGTGGCGGAACTGGGACTGGGCCCATCATCCATATCTTCCACACTTGCATCGGCGCACTGGCCAATAAACTGCATTTGCATGTGTCCCAATTAGCCACTTGGCCATGGCTAACTCCGGCCACAAGCCGCGCGCGCAATTAACTTGTCTCGCAAAGCCCTTGCGGTTGCGGCAAAAGAATTATGGTAACTAACTGTGCGAAGCGTTCACACATTGCCTGGCTCGTATCGAGTGCTTTGGAAAAATCCCAGAAATTCTGCTTGGATAAGTTCACTGAATGCTGGCTTGGGAAAACATTTGAAAAAGTCTGTAAAACGCTGAGTAGGCTTGAGCATTGCAAGAATTAATTGTGATTTAAATTGCGCGAGTAAATGTGGTAAAATCTTTGTAGTCGTAAAATTTAAATTGTACTTATAGTTAGTTTCAGCTTTATTAAAAAAATATGTATTCTTTAATTAGTTTATTATTATATAGTATAGTAGTGGAACGGAAAAGCAAATCAAATAAATCAGGAAAAAACGTATAATGCTTGTTAATATATTAACGAGTGCTCTTAAGACCTAAGCAACTCGAGATTTATCAGTTAATGACTTAGTTAATTTGGAAATAAGCCGAAGAACTCAGCATTTATTGTCTAAACTAAAATTTTTAGTAGCCATCAAGCCAACCATTAAAAGAATATAAAACCTAATTAACTCCAGTTCTTTAAAGATGGATTCTTAATATATTCCCATGCAAGTAAATCTGTGTATGTTGATAGCCAGGTTAATTATTTTTTGTACTGAAGTTTGCACCCCTTAAATAATTAAAAATAAATGCAATCGAATGTTTAATGCTTTGCTAAAGCCAAAGCTCAGTGGACAATGTTGTAACTCTTTGACTTGCTAATTTTTCACAAAATGCTAGACAATGACAGATCGGAGAGAGATTACAAATGCCCACAATCAAATCATTACCAACATTTTTCTCTCCTCTAATCTTTGCTGAGTTTTTGTAAATGTATGCAAATTCCAGGGGCTTTGAGTGCCAAGGTTTTTTACAAGAAGAAATAATAATCCCTTGGCAAAAGACAAACAAACCGACAGCACACACCATATTGTTAACGATGTGAAAACTAGCTGACAGACAAAGCCTTTGGCATCTAACCAAAGAGCAGCAATTAGCCACGCACCCGCACTTTGGCCATCTGAACGAAAGATGGCCCTGGGCAACCGCAAGCACTAGCAATCCAAGAGATCCGCAGAGATCCAGTGGCTGAGATCCCCAACTGACATTTCAATATGCCCGTCAAACGATTCCATTTAACACAATTTATGAGTGGCGATTCGTGGCTTCTGATTCTTTGGGGTCCGTGGAGAATAAGTGTGTCCAAGTGCTGGCTGGCATTAACCGAATATTGTGGGTCCCCGCTGATAACTGGATATTCACCATCACCACCTTGGCATTTAGATCGTAGCATGTGCAAAAAGTGGCCGAGCAACAGGAAGATGCCAGCCGTGGCAGCACGCGAAAAAATATATATCTAAAGTTGATGTTAATAGAGGAATATAGCTAAGAACCTAGGATAATCCTTAGTAATATTTTTACAAAAAATTATTAAGGATAATAATAAAGAAAGATAGTTGAAATATAACTACAATATTCCATAAATGATTGAGACTGAGATTATGATTGTTATTTACTTTTTAATACAAAACTTTTAATAGTTTAATTAATTAATTAATTAATTTAATTAACTAAAAAAGCATTTAAATGGTAGTCTTATTGGATTTCTAAGTTCTTTAAAATCTTATAATTATCAGAAAAAAAACCCACATAAGCAACTATCCTATTTAAAACTATTATTTTCAGTTTAATTAAAACTAAATCCCCTAATGGACCACAAAAATTATTCTCTGTGCCCTGACACCGCTGAAATTTCTTAATAGAAGCACCGAAACCAAAACAAACAAACATAAAAAAAAGCGAACGTAACTAAAAAGCAGCAGCCGCAGCCGCGGCATCGACTCGGCGGAATCACAAATTAAATGTTAATGGTAATACCCGGCCACAATGGAGTGGAGTGGAGCGGCGCTTGGGATAAAAACCGGATTTGTGGCAGCCACAGACAGAACAATGTGTGCATAAATCTAGCGTCAAAACATGAATGCAATTTAACCAAACTGAATGAGCGATTGCCAGGGATTAGCCGAGGCTCGGCTCCGACTCGGATGCGACGTACCCGAAAACCTGCTGGAGCTGCTGCTGCTGCCACTGCGGCTGATCAAATCAAAACTTGACATTGTGACTGAGCCCCACTTAATGCGGCGCAGAAAGGAAGCTGGAACGGATCGGATCGGATCGAATGAAAGGTGAGAAAGGCCTACCGACCCGACGAGATTACCCATTGAGACACGCATATCAAGTGACAGATATTGCATAATAGTCGAATCCGACGGCGGACGAAGACGCTGCCATCCTACGTGACGTGCGGTGAAAGTTAATTTGGCAAAAATATGTAGAAAAATTATGAAATGTGTTTTCCTTTCGGTTGCCACCGCATTGTCTTGTGGCAAGAGTATCAAGCGGAAACGGCAAAAACGGTGCCTGTGCCTGTGCCTCATACAGCCAGCCACTTGTGCCGCCCAATAGGTTAATAAATACATTTCGAATGGAAGCAGGAAGAGATGAGATGAGAGCATCACATGCAGATAAGCGGGGTTATTCTGTATCACCTTTATAAATGTTTGTATTTCATTATAGTTAATTTGTTTACAAACGGATCATTTTCCGTTTAACAGTTTTTGGGTTTATAACAAAGTCAAGCGAAGCCAAGAAATTTGTAATACTTGTAGATTTTCATTGAATGTTAATGTGAATTCCAGATATAACCAGGTTTGGGCTTTAAAAAATACAAATCTTCCTACAAAACTTGTAATATTGAAAACACTAACTACTTAATTAAATTTATGATGACCTGGGATCTCTTTCTTAATGTCTAAATAAGATAAAATATACATTTCCCGATTTTAATTTAAAAGAAAAGGATACTAACCCGCTTTCTCAATGTCCGTAACTCTTACTGATATACAATGATCTCAATGTCCGGTTAAGTGTAACTTTCACTGATATACACTTCTTGTTATAATTCAAAGGGCAAAGGAACCTCCTTTCTCAATGTAATATCAACTACTTAAATAAATTAATGACCTAAAAATCACTAGGGTTCATTTCCTGATTTTAATTTAAAAGAAAAGGATACTAAGCGACCCTAACCCGCTTTCTCAATGTCCGGTTAAGTGTAACTCTCACTTATATACACTTCCTGTTATAATTAAAAGGGAAAGGGAACCTTCTTTCTCAATGTACGGTCATAGATAACTGTCACTAGCATTCATTACTTTTATAAGTTAAGCTGACTCATAGTTTAGGTAGCTCAGAGCTACTAACTCCTTTTTCAAATTGTCCGGTTAAAGCTACCTCTCACTATTTATTGTTTAAATTCGATTGAAAAAGAAACTCTGAGACACTAACTCCCTTTCTCAATGTCCGGTTAAGGATAACGCTCTCAATAAATTCAATAAAAAGTCTACACTTAAAATTCGTACCATATTTGTCAGGGGATTTTATTCTGTTAAATTTTCTAACATTGCCAAATAAAAGAAGGTAAATAATATTAAATGCTTTTGTACCCAAAATGTTCAACAATTATTGTGCAGGATAATTGTATGTTGCGCGGTTAACGACTCGAAATTTGTCAAGACAATGTAAACTCCCACTTCTGAAACGGAAACCTCTGTACATATTTGAAAAACTTGACTCATTTTCATAATCACAACTCTATGACACCAAGGGCTAAAAGCAAGGTCTCTCTCCGGGCATTCAACGACAAAATCCCATTTAGCGTGCGGCATTTCTCGTTTGTAAATATTATATCGCGCAGCTGACACAGCTGACAATTACATGTAAGCACCATGAAGGGGCCAGCAAATTGGCGACCGACAGGCATTTCTCTGCCATTGTTCGCTCGCTGGGGCCAGGTGGTTTTTCGGTTTTTTCGGCGAGAGCCTTGGCCATTTTAGAAAGGCCCCCGGCCCCAACTCGAGTGGCAACTCGGCGAAAGGTACAAGAAAGGTACTCACCACTCCACAGCCACATCCACGATCGCCATATAGAGAGACACGAGTGCAGGTTGGTTTTTAGTTAGGTCTAGACACGTTTATTAAACAGGCTGGGCTCGTCAGAGCAGCTCTTGTTGGGCATATTGGAGTGCACATTTATTATTTGAGCACATTTTTATTTTTTGTTTATTTGTATTATATTTCAAATATGTGTTTGTTGCAACCAAATCACTGGGTTTGGTTGTTGCTGTTATATTACTAATGTATAGCTGGTGGCTGGTGGTCGCGCGGCGCTTACTTTGATTCGGCTGCCGCATTGCTGGACTTGGTGGCTGCCTTGATGGCGGCTGCCGAGGTGCGTTTCACATTGACCAAGACATTGCGCTTCGTGGAAGCTGGACCTGGTTTAGCGGCTTTGGCAGCCGGCTTGGGCGTTGCCTTCTTCACGGGCTGCTTGGCGGCGGTCTTGGCTGGTGTTGCGGCAACGGCAGCAGCCGTGGCAGCTGGCTTTTTCTCCGGCGACTTGGCCACCGGCGTGGAGTTGTCTTTAGCAGCTTCCTCCTCCTCCTCGGCATCGCCATTCGCTTCCTCTTTGGCGTCTTTAAGCTTGTTTTTCTCGCTGCAAGTGGACCCACATTATATAACCTGATGGATTACTTCATTATCTTTCATACCTTTCAATGTCAATGTTGAGCACGGACTCGTCCTCCTCCTCCTCTTCCTCCTGGCCCATCGGCTCCACGTCGGCCAGCAGGTCGCCCAGATCCTTGTCCACCTCCTCCCACAGCTTCTCATCATGGGTCCCGTCGCCCTCCTCTCCATCACCGTAGTCCTCCTCCTCCTCATCATCGTCGGCCTTGCCGTCGTCCATCTCCTCATCGGCCTCCGCCTCGTCGTCGCCGCCACCCTTCTTGTCGTCCTCCTCCTCGGGCTCATCATCCTCGCCGCCCTCCGCCTTGACCTTCTTCTCGGCCTCCTCCTTGTGGCGCAGGAAGGCCTTTACGTGGGAATGCTGCAGGCAATGCTTCTTGGTATAATCCTCCAGGGAAACGTCGTCAGTCTTGCCGGAATAATGATTGCACAGTTCACAGTAGAAGGCCTCAATGGTCTTGATAAAGTCCGGGCCAATCAGACCGCGCTTGCGGGTCTCCTCGTCCGTGCTCTTCAGAGCGGTTTCGGCCTCAATCACCATGGCGTCCACATCGGCATCGATCACATCCACATCGATCTCGCCCACCGAGTCGACGGTGAGGAATTTATTCAAATCGATCTCGCGCTCATCCACGCTGTCATCCGAACCGGACTCATCGTTACGGGCCTTATTCTGGAGGAGAAAAAAAGTTCATTAGAAATCAAACACACACACACAGAATGCATAACTTTATAGGTTGTGCTTGCAGCTAAAAAAGATTGGGAAGTGTAATTTGGGAGACCAAAGAGACGGAATATTTAAACTTTCTAGTAGTAAAGTGAATTTTAGATCCAACTAGTTTTAGCTTTAAAAAATATGGTAGAAGTAGTTTAATTCCTATAAAACTTGTAATACCCAGAATACCAAATACTACTTAAGTAAATTAATGGCTAGGGATCATTTCCTGATTTTAATTTAAAAGAAAAGATTACCTAGAGACGCTAACCCGCTTTCTCAATGTCCCGTTAAGTGCAACTCTCACTGATATACATTTCTTGTTATAATTCAAAAGGAGCAATGGAACCTCTGGTTATGGATCACTAGTATTGTATAATTTAAGAGTTAAGGTAACTCAGAGCCAATAACCCCTTTTACGAATTGTCCGGTTAAGGCTAATTCTTACTATGTATTTATGGTTTAAATTAAATTGAAAAAAAAAGCTCAGACACTAATTCCCTTTTTTAACGTCCGGTTAATGCTAACTCTCACTGTTTATTGCTTAAATTAAATTGAAAAAGAAACTCAGAGACACTAACTCATTTTCTTAACGTCCGGTTAATGCTAACTCTCACTATTTATTGTTTCAATTTAATTGAAAAAGAAACTAAGAGACACTTACTCCCTTCCTTAACGTCCGGTTAAGGCTAACTCTTACTATTTATTGTTTAAATGCAATTAAAAAAGAAACTCAGAGACACTAACTCCCTTTGTTAACGTCCGGTTAAGGCTAACTCCCACCATTAATTCAATAAAAGATATACCCTTAAAATTCGTACCATTTGTCAGGGGATTTTTAATTTATTTTCTAACATTGCCAAATAAAATAAAAAGTGTGTTTGAGCGTTTTAGCTTTTTACCCCTACCTGGTACATATTTACATACTATTAAAGTACTTAAATTCAAGGTTTCAGCATTGTAAATAAGGCATAGGAAAAGATTAAAGACCGTTTACGCTATCAAAGTGGGAGAGCTCACCCGAATCGCTCTCCATAAGCGTTTATTAAAAGAGCTTAACAAAAGAAGTTCTACTCAGAATCGAAGACCCAAATAAGAAAAACTTAGAGATCTGTTCAGGCAGGTCATGTTTGCGTCATAGAAAGAACATACAATACGCACTAAGCAAACTGAGGCACTTTTTAAATGAAAAATAAACTAAGGCATAAAGGGTACAACAATCTAAATAAACTTAGCACAAGACTCACCCTTATGTGCTCCAGAGAGCAGCGATGATTCTCATAGAGCATGGCATTCTTGAATGCCAGGTGACAGGAGCCGCAGTAGGGCATCAAGAACTTCTTAATGGTCTTGTGGTGCTCGGAGACCTGGTGGAGATTCTTGGGCTGGCGGTAGGCCAACCGGCAAAGGCGGCAATACCGCGACTCGTGCTCCTCCTTGGCATTCTCCTCGATCTCGCGCTGGGTGGTGCGCTGGCGGGCGCGCATGCGCTGGAGATCGGCGCGCTGATTGAGGGCCACCTGGCGCATCGAGTTCTTGTGCGTGCGCGAGTTCAGATGGTAGTTGTACTCCTGCAGATCACACAAGGATAATAAGTATAAGGGATATAGGCCAAGGTAAGCAAAACCCACCTTGAAGGTCACACACTTGACGCGACAGTGGACACAAATGAGCTTGATGAAGCTGCGCTTGCGATTGTTGTGGTCATCGTCGCGATGACGCGATGTGCGCCGCTCCTTGGTGCGCTCATCGTCCGAATCGTCCTTGTCCTTGCGCGACGAGCGCTCCTTCTTGGCAGCCGACGAGGACTTCTTCGACTTGGCGTCCTTGGAGTCGCCACTATCCTTGTCCTTCTTCTTACCTGCGCCGGACGACTTGGCCTTCTCGTCGGCCTTGTCGCCGTCAGCCTCGCCGACCTCGATCTTGACCTTTGCCTTGACGTCCTCATCGTCATCGGTGGCGTCGCCGCCGGCCTTGGCGCTTTTCGGATCGGACTCATTCAGGTCCTTCTCCTGATCCTGATCATCGTCGTCCCCACCGTTGTCGGCATCGTCATCGTCGTCGCTCTTGTCCTCGTTGGTGGCCGACTTGCTGCTGCGCTTTTTCTTGCTCTTTTCGCCCTTGTCGTCCTTCTCATCATCGTCGTCCTCGTCATCATCATCGACATCATCATCGTCGTCGTCGTCACCGCCGCCGCCGCCATCAGCGTCCTTGTCCTTGCCTTTCTTCTTCTTCTGGCTTTTCTCAGCATCATCATCATCGTCGGTCTTCTCCTCATTGTCGCTGGAATTGTCGCTGCTATTCCCGCCCTGGCGTTGGCGTCGCAACGAGCTACATTTGTGGGGTGGAATGAATTCGAGAAATTCGAATGTGAAGAGTCATAGTCAAGGTGGCACAGGATGTTTTTGTATTTTTGTAATTTTTTTTTTGGGAGCTCCGCAGAGACAAGGACAAATTCGAAATTCAAATGGTAATTTTGTGGTTTTTGTTTAGTACGTAAAAAGTAGAAGAAGAAGCTGGTAAAGGTGGTGATATAAGCTAACAAAATACGTTCTTGTCACATTATATATTATATATAAGGTGTGGGTGCTGTCATGTTTATATCGTTCGTTCTACTAGTTTTTAGTTTATACTCTTGGCTGGGATATTGACTGGTCTACGACGGAGATCGGAGGAGTCTCTGTGGAGGCAGGCACAGCTCGGTTGATCTGTCACCGAGTGCTCTCTCGTTCTCCTTCTCTCCTGATCGGAATCTCACAGTTCACATTCATAGTTGTTCGAGAACCTTTATCTGTTATTATCTTTACGATTTAACGATGCAAATTGGCACACACAATGCGACTCCGACATTCGTTCGTCGTTCAAAGATTAACTCACATTTTTCGGATACGGATATTTTGGTTTTGTTTTTAGTTGGTGTCTATTTACCTTTTCAGCTGCTGAATCTTGAGCAGGCGGGCCCGGTCTTTCTGCTGTGCATAGAGCAGCTGGCGGCGCATGGTGCGCAGATCATTCGATTCGTTGAGGTTGCGGGTACGGACAACGCGCATGGCACCCACCCGCATCCCGCTGCGCATCATTCCGCCGCGCATGGACATTGTGCCGCGGGGTCGGGATATATAGTTGTTGCCGGCCACGCTGCGCATCATCCGCTTGGGCGGACCCATCGAACCATCGCGCTGATGCTGATGCCGGTTGCCGCCGCCGCCGCCGCCGCCGCCGCTTGCTGAATCATCGCGCGGACGGTAGCTGCTCGAGCTGCCGCCGTTACCTCCACTGTTGTTGTTGTTGTTATTACCGCCGCCGCCACCGCCACCGCCACCGGTGCTGCTGCGCTGATGATAGTTGGAGGATGAAGAGCCAACGTTCTGCGATGAGGACGAGGGTCGATCGCTGCGATCGTTCGACGAGGATGTGCGACGGTAATCCTAGTGACGATTGATGAGTAGGAAGGTGTGTAGGAGCTCGGTTCATTTATATTGATTTTTATATTGATTGATTTTGGTATCGAATATAGGTAGTAGATTGATTTGTTACATTTATAAAACACAGATATGGTAGACTTGTTGGTATGAAAAGAATTGCTATATAAGTAGTAGTAGTTACAGACTGCAAAATATCTGATCTGATCCTGGTTTCCTGATTTCTGATATCTGATTCTTAGTTCTGATTCTTATAGTTCTCTGATGCTGAATCTGATCTGATCGGATTGATTTGATTTGATTTGGCTTGGTTTGGTTTGTGGGTTATCGCCATATGTAGGCTGTTATTATTCCTGCAGCGTGTTTTTATGTGTGGTAGTAGGTAGCATGATGGAGAAACCTTAGATACTTAGCTTATACGCTATATTGCTACTTAGATTTGGATTGCAGATTGCAGATAGATATTTATTTATTTATGGTATCTGTGTGCTCGAATTGGGGACAATTTGACAGCTGGTACACAGAGAGATACCCGAGAGATCAAACGGATCGAAAATCGCTTCGATTGCTTCGAACGTTTCTACGTTTCGGATCGGATCGGATCGGATCAGATCGATCGCTGGCTGGCTGGCTGTCATGTTCTATAGATCGCTGCCGATTTGTAAATATATATACATTTACGGCGCTCCAAAGTGTGCTATATAATCTGGCAACTTTGAGTCGGCGCTGTTTGCTGTTTTAAGACATATGTTAACGCTTTATAACGCTCGATAGGCTCAATCGCTCGATCCCGCGCGTTTAAGCCTCACAAACAACAGTGCTATAAATATTTGGAAAGTCATTAACATTACAAAGTACACAGGTCGTCGCTTAGCCTAATGCATAATTCATATATATATGTATATATAGGAGAGACCTCTGGAATGGCGTGCGATTTAGCATATGGGACAAGGGCAAAGTATAACTTACGTCTTGGCGCGGGCGCTTGCGGTCATCGCTGCTGCGATCGCGAGATGAGTCCTAGACACGACATTGGGGATGAAAATAGATTGCATTATGATTTATGTATATAACTTATGTGTATATCTTTGAAACCACATCACTCATCACTGCTGCAAGACGAGTGGCAGAGCTCAAAAAGGCGTGACAAATGCGCAGGCAAACGACACATATTCGTTTTTGGCCTCTCTATATATCTTTTGTTTATAATTACATATTTGAACACCTGATAATATATTCCCATTCAATATTGTCATATTTTTTTCCATAAAAAAATCCTCTAAAAATTTAATAATTATAAATGTTAAAAAGAAAATGGATTTTTTTGAAATGTGAAACACAAGAGATTTGCTTTTATTTTGAAGAGTTGCATCTGGTCTGATATTATTTTTACCACATCTCTGTCTGTATTCTAACAATGAATATAAATATATATAAATATATATATACTCTCCACGGAAACAAAAATAAGTGTGCTTGCGATAAGCCAAAAAAAAAGAAGCAGACGTTTTGTTGGAAGAAGATTCAAATTTGTTCCAAAAATATTGGCCATAAAATATATTATACACAAAAATACTACGTATTTTCCAAATTATAGTGCAATTTGTTACCGTCAAGTGAAACCAATGGACCAATAACCGAAACAAGGTCTAAAATTAGCTACAGGCCTCTTTCAGTGAATCGGACTCAAAATGTGAGCAAAATGTTGTATTTTTCTTCCCTTTTTTAATTATCTCACTCTAATTACTATTCTTCTTTGTTTCTTGTATGCTCCGAGGTTTTACCTGCTAGCATCTGCAAGCATATTCTGTTTACCTGCGGATTTTGTCTGCTGGGAAGATAAGAATACGAACGTTTGCAGATTTCTTATATTTTGTGTATATAAAGAACCTGTTTGCATTTTATAGTGGGAAGTTGGGCAGTAAATGTAATTGTTATTAAGTTAAAAATTACAAACCCTAAGAAATAACTATTCAAAATTGAATTTAGCATGAAACCTGAGAATAAAACATTAATGCAACTTGTAAGGACTCACGAAATGTCTGGACTTTTGGGCCGTCAAATCTCTAGCAGCAGTGATAGATCTTAAAAAAATATATATATATTTGATCCCATAACTCACATAGCTGCGCTTGTGGCTGGAGCTGGAATCGTAGCGCCCGCCGCTGCTCGAGTTGTGGTGCGTGAACTTGTCACGACTCCGGTTATCATAGTGGCTGTTATTGCCGCCTCCGCCGCTGTTGTAGCGATTGTTGTTGTTGTGGTAGTTATTCTCGTAACGGCCGCCATTCGGCCGGTAATTGCCCTGGGTACGTGTATTGACGTAGTTGCTCGAATTACGATTGTTGTAGTAGCCGCCGCGAGTGGTACCACCACCACGTGGAATGAATCCGCCGCGTCCACGCATCTTTATCTCTTCTTTTTGTCTATGTATGTATTCTTCTGCCAGACAGAGAAAAGGCAAAGGCAGGAAAAGAAAGATTAGAAGTGTATTAATTCACTTTGCGGCGGCCAACCGTGACTGCTGCTGCTAGTGCAATGTGTGTGTATGTATATGTGCGCGAAAAAAACACATTCGTCCAGCGCAGCACCCCGGAAATCTGCCTGTCTCCTTGCGGCCGGTGGCGTCGACTCGTTTGGAAAGAAAATCGATATTGCCGGCCCCGTACTTTCGCGGATTATTTGCACTGTTTAAGTCGCCACTTACCTTCTGTTGTGGTACGCTTCACTTAGCAATTCACTGTACGTTTTTTTTTTCAACAGAAATTGCAAGTTTCCTAGCTTATTTCACACGATTTCCGAACGTCTTATTTTTTTCTCGAAAAAAATTTTCTGGCAATGGCGAACAGTGTGACCGCTAGATATGACAAAACGCAGTGTTGCCAGATGAAAATTTTGCTTTCCCCCTAAAAAATCTCAAATAGACGATATTTCCCCCGATAAAAACCCAGTCTCCCCCAAATTCGAAAAAATTTGGCAAATACAAATAATTAAAAGAAGAAATATCTAACTATGACGTGGAACGTTGCAAAGCGGAAAAATGTCGATGATAGAAGAAAAGTCGATACCTTGCTTTTTATTTTCCCAGATCAAGTAGAGGATTTCCCCCAACGCCAGCTGGTCACACTTCAGATATTGTCGTTGCCAGACTGCCTGTGGCCATGGAGCATGAGGGAAAAAATCTATTTTCTACGGAAAAAGAGCCTTATTATCCTCTTCCGACAGAGATTTATCCGTTAATGGATTTATCCATAAGGTTTAACCGTTCGGAAAGTTTCTCAAATTCTAAAAATTTGTCATGCGATAGTTATACGATGGTTTTTCCGTGCAACTCTAAATTCTTCCTCTTCCCAGTAAATATTTGAGCATTCACAACGAAAACGTAAGCAATAATAACAATGAACAATTTAAATAGGAAGGCGCCGAAGCTACAACCAAGAAATACAGGTAACTATTATCTGCTAGATTTATTGGCTATCTATTCTATTATTATTCTTTGTAGGCAGGAAACAAATAAAAATGGGGCCAGAATCTTTCCGCATTCACAACATGGAGTCCAAAACGGTGGAGAATGGTGGAGTATGTTCCCAGACGTCGATTTGTTGTTTATTGCAGACATTAGGGAATACTTAATTAATTAAGATTAATTTTAAATGAAATATGTCAATTTAAAAAAAAATATAATTATGTTTTAAAATCTTTATTTAATACAATTTAGACAATATCGGGCCATGGCAGATCTTATTTTTATATTGTTTCACACGTGGACTGAATGCGAAGTGGATATACGGAAGGTTAACATTTTCGAAAAGTGCAGCTTGCAAATGTAAAAAGCTTACATGACTAGAACGTAATCCAACGTACAGAGATCAATAACGTAATCTATTCGTTACAAACTTTAAGGAATTGTACAGCGAACAACGCCAAGAAGGCCAAGTTCTATAATTATGGCTTATATTGTGTTACAAAGTACAGGAAATTTATTTAATTATATACTTATATGGATAAAATTAAAAAATTCGCAGTATCAATTTCATGGAAACCATTAAAAACTTAAAACATTCTTCCTCACACAATATGAATACGAAAACCAATAAAGAATAATGAATACAGACAAGAATTATATCCTTACTAAACTAATAGTTTATCTTATCGTATCTTATTTAACGCTCAAATCCACAGTAAATGTCAAATA